>CABHPQ010156073.1:0-34290 GCA_902168405.1 Peromyscus aztecus
GGTGGCCTTGAATTTACAGAGATCCATCTGCCTCTGCCTCCCTAGTGTTAGGATTAAAGGTGTGTGCCACCACTGCCTGGCCTCTGTTGCTAACTCTGTGGCTGGCTCTGCCCTCTGATCTTCAGACAAGATTTATTTTTTGGCATATAGAAAATATCACAATGGAGCCCCATTGTCCTGGTATTTACTATATTGTTGGACATTTTAGTAAGATTTTCTCTTAACATTGTAAATGATCTAATGGCAAAGCTATTAAATTAAAAACAAAAAGGTAAGGTAGAACTGTTTGACATCTCTGCAATTGAGTTTTTAGTTTCCTAGAGACACCATAACAGAATTCCAAACATCAAGTAGTGGAAAGCATCCAAAATCAGGTAGTGGAAAACAAACCTTTGTTTTCTCAATGTTCTGAGGCTTGATATTTGGAATTGAGGGGTTAGCAATCTATCATTGTTGTGAAATCTATATAGGAATAGGCCTTGTTTCTCCCCATCTTCTGGAAATTGACTGGAGGTTGTCTGTGTTTGGGGATTTGCAGGGCACTCAATACCTTTGTGTGCCCTGGTTTCTCACCATTTCAGAATCTTCAAACAGCCCTCTCTTGAGGACTCCACTCATGTGGCATCTGTTCTAACAAAGGTCCCTTATTAACTGAGCATGTCTATAATATCTCTGTGATAGAATGCTTACATGGAAGGGTGGGGGTCTAACAGAACTGAACTATGGGATCAACAAATCAGCTTCTTTCAAATGTGTTAGGAAATCCACTTAAACCTAGATGTGCAGCTAGCTGAGACACGGGGTACTGCATTGCACCATGCTACAATGTAACCATGCATCTGCCGACTGCTTTTCTGTTCTGGTGTTCTAATAGACAGACAGACAGATGGTCCTTTCACTGTTACTGCCTTTTCCCCTCCTGTTTGCTCATTCTAGATACTTTTAGAGGTTTTTGCTTTGTATACTTCATTTATGAACTTCCACTATTTGCTTCTAGGACTTAAATTCTTAGTTTTGCCCAAGATTCACGGGTGTCGGTGAGTCTGTGGTTAGCAATCTGAACAAACTCTGGCTTCTTGTTTTCTGGACCTCCTGTTGAACATGCCGGGTCTTCAGGCTCTTCTCTCCCCATCACTTCTCTGCAGAGATCTTTCCTTTTCCGTGTCCCTTTGTGCTGTTTCCTGGATATTTTGTTGTTAATCAGTCCATCTACTTTCATAATTTTATGTGCAGACTGATTTTTATTCTATTAGATACAAATTAAAAATTGTAATTTACTATTTTTATTTTTGATTTTCTAGGAATCATATTTGATTTTCTTTTAAAAATCATCTCATCTTTTCAGTACTTCTGACATTCCATAAAGGCACAGGAATATGCAATTCATTTTTTATGGGTAATATAGTAATTTGATGATCATGTGTCATACAGCATTAAAACATGCTCCTTGCTTGTCTATATCTGTATTTGTCTGGTTCTCTATGTGTGCTGGCTGGTAGGGTCTTATGCATGTTGTTTTATAACTGATATACTTAGTGTAATAATTTTCTATTGCTTACAGCAATACTTGTGGTGATGTTAAGTGTAATACAATTGTATCTCTCCCATATAGAACAATAAAATGATTTACAGAAAAAAAATTAACTTAAATTTGTGGTTGATATTTTGTGATGCCCAGGACATGCTTATTGGGGTTCTTGGTGCCTCGCAATTGTAACCTCACAAACCTCTTCCTTGTTTGATATTCCTGCAGCCAGGCAATGTTTCCTCCATTCACCTTAGCAATTGTGTAGGTTGCCTTTGCTTCAGTTCACCATCATTCCGAGGAGGCAGCTTTTCCTCTTCTCTATATTAGAACCTTTAACTTGCCTTTGGTAGTCTGGACACGAGGTCTAGGCATCAGTTCAGTGGCAGAATGCTTGCTTAGCATGTGCAGGGCCCAAGTTGTGACCCCCAAGAAGTACTAAGAATGAAAGAAAACTGTGTCTCGATCCAGAGTCTCATGATTTCTAGGTTCTTATACCGTGGTCAGGTTAAAGGCCTTCAGTACCTTCCCTATTTCTCCAGACTCTTGTCCTACTTTAGCCATGATGTCATTATTCCAGGAAGTCTTGTGTCTCTTCTGATAATTTAAAAAGATTTCACATTCTGGATTCAGCATCTTTAGGAGTTTTTGGAGGAAATTTTCCCCCAAGTGCCTTTCCAGTCTTGTAACTAAGCATATAATTCTTGTTTATATCATTTATCTCCATTAGATGATGAATCAGTTCCTAAAAAGAACTAAATACATGTACACTAGCCAAACAGAGTTTTATCAAAATATATGTGAGTTATAATTAAACACTTAGCTTTAAATCATCCTACAAAATGACACACAAAACTACTAGTAGCTTGACCATCTGTTTTACTCACATCGTGTTGTAATAAATTCATTGCATTAAACATACTGAAATAAGTTTTAGGACCTATGGAATTAATAGAACCAATTTGTAACAACAAAAAAGCAAATATCCTGGACTTTCATTTATATACCTTTTAATTGCATACTTAAAGAATATTTTAGCTATACTGACAACTTATCAAACTTTGAGAACCTCTAGTGTTTACATACAGAGAATTAAAGATAATTATGTTTGGAAAAAAACTGTGATGTAGAAGAAATAAACAATGAGCATACTTACATCTTTAAAATAGTTCTAGCATGAAAGATACAAAAAGTTTACCATCAACATTCAGCTATAGGTGAGATGGTGCCACAGGTAGAGACATCTACCACCAAGCCCAAGTTTGATCAGCAGGACTCACATGATGGAAGGAAAGAACTGATTCCTTCAAGGTCACTTCTGAGTTCTACACATGTGTGCTCTCTCTCTCTCTCTCTCTCTCTCTCTCTCTCTCTCTCTCTCTCTGTCTCTCTCTCTCTCTTTCTCTCTCTGTCTCTCTCTGTCTCTCTCTCTCTCTCTCTCTGTCTCTCTCTCTCTCTCACACACACACACACACACACACACATACACAGAGAATAAAATATAATTAATTTTTTGAAATTTCAACTGTAAAAGTTTCTATGCATGCAATCCTCTTATCACACACACATTAAAAACTTTATTTCCCCCAGCATTTACCAAGCTGTTTCTGTGTTTTGTCGGGATGTTTCCTCTTAGTGGCTCCTCTCTGTCCTGCATCAATGTCCATTGTAGGTTTTTTTTTGTGTGTGTGTGTGTGTGTGTGTGTGTGTGTGTGTGTGTGTGTGTACTCCCATTTTCTTTTATCACAAACACACTCGGTGGTCACTTTTAGCTAATATGTACCATTAGGCTATTTCAAGACTTCTAAAGCCTTCATTGGTTTACTTGATGTTCCCAGTTGTCTGGAGGAAAGACATTGGCTGAAGGTAGGTATTAAGTTGGAATGTGGCAAATAGTGCAGGACACACTGGTTCCTGGAAAACACACTCCTCTTTATTCTCAAGCAAGTAAGATTATTCTTACTAAAATTAAAATAGAGACAAGACCTAAAGAATTTCTCAACAGAAAAAAAAAGAGGACTCACAAGTGATCCCAACCTTGCTTGATTTCCACACACAAGCGAAACTTAACTTAGTCATTGCTGGCTAGTGCTTACATCAGACAGACAACTTAATTCCACAAAATCACTGGTGTCAGCCGAGGAGTATGAGCAGACACTTTTACAAGGTGCCAGGAAAAGGAAAATTTGACACCACAAGCCAATCTAATACTTTCCTCATCGTGCTTCTTTTACATTTTACAATAAATGTTTGCTGCTAATATCTGGACTTTTAAAAACGTCAGACTCCCTTGGTCTGAAGACCTTAAATTCCTAAATTATTTCTTGCCAAAAGAATGTCTTACAATGAAATAAATGACCATTGCTTATAGGAAACCAAATTTTTGTGTGGAAAAAAATTAATTCTGTAGTAAGCCCAAGGGTAATAAACTGTGCGTATTAATTAAATTCTTCCTCAAGTTACAGCTAGGTCATATTTTGCCTTCACAGCATAGGTATCGCAATAGTTTAGTTTTTTGTTTTACTGTGTGTGTGTGGTGTGTGTGTGTGTGTGTGTGTGATGTGTGTGTGTGTGTGTGTGTGTGTGTGTGTGTGTGTGTGTGTGTGTGGTGTGTCTGTGTGTCTGTGTGAGTATGCCTGTAGAGGTCAGGATCAACTTAGAAGTAGAGTCAGTTCTCTCTTCCACCTTGTAGGTCCCAGGGATCAAACAGCTTTTATCATTAAATCATCTTACTGGCCCTGCATGCCACATTAAAGAGAATTATTATGTAAGTGATGTACAGGTAATATCTACCAGTCAGTCTCTTTCCCCATGTATTCACAGAAGCCTGTGCTACACATCTGTCATCTAACTGAAGCTCCAACCAATGATGGATGGTTCAGCTTTCAAGCAGCACTATCTGGTTACCATAGTGCAGGAAGCTCAGAGGCAATCTAAAAGGAAATTCCAACTTTGCTCCCAACTCCTGAAGACACTGGTTAGAGTTCACAACACAATACGATAAGCAGGCATTTTCTCCTATTCCTATTTTCAGACAGGCAGTTCTCAGAGCCTTCTTTCCCCTCACTACGGGAATTGGCATCATGATACCTGACATTATTATGGGAGCCTCTTTCCATTCCTGTGGTATTTACTTTCTCTGTTAGTTTTCTAGACGTTTTTGGAATTCTTGCACTGGGCTGTTAGCGATGGCTTCTCCTTGACGACATGGGAGAAGCTGGAACTGCTTACACACTTATATACTTAAATATCATATATATATATATATATTATATAAACATAATTTGGGTTATGCAAGCATAAATTACATTTTTAAAACTTCAAAGTAAAAAGATGAAAGGAAAATGAGCTTGAAGTGTATATGAACAGTGGCTTATATTAAAAGGAAGCTGTGTGTATGGATATGGACATATACCATAATGCCACTACTCCTTTTCCAGAACTGTGACTGTGGCAATGGGAGACATCCTTCTAAGGTATTTATATGAAAACGTTTTTGTCTATTGTGTGAAAAGTTTCATGATATATGCTTTTGATTATCAGAAGTTAAAAATGTATATAGTCATGCATTGTTTAATGATAAAAAGATTCTGAAAATTGCATCTTTAAGCAATTGCTTCATTATTCAAACATCAAAATGTATGTATAGACAAAGTAAGATAGATTATAATATCAATACACTATGTAACTATATAAGGCCACTGTTATACTTAGTCTCTTGTGACAATATGTCTTATGGAGAGAATGAATGTATCTTAATTTTGAATCTATTGCTGTGAGTGAAATTCAGTTTTTTTTTCATTCAAAGTGTATGTTTTCTTTTTGCGTTTTCACAGTAGTGATTCCTGCTGCATTAGTTTCTTACACAAAGAAAGACCTTCAACACCTGGTATCTTCTTAAGGCATTGATTCTGTTTAATAAAGCCATGGAAGAAGAGATTAAATTATGTTCCCATACATCACTCTCTCTCATAAGGGAAAAGAGGCTATTACCAGGTTGGAGCAGCTGAGAGTGGGCGAGGGATCCATAAGATCCAGGTTCAGCTGCACATGAGATTTGCTGTTTTCAGATTTAATATATTTCTTTTTAAATTTTTATTATTAAGAAATTTTCTATTCATTTTAAATATTTCTAGAAAAAATATTTCTTCAATTGTATGCACATGAGATAATTTGAAGAGTCTTGACATGAAGGTGTATATTATGATTTTCATAATGTAAAGTATGGTTTAGCTGAGTAGAATTCCAACATGTTATTCACGCTGCTTTCCTGTAGTCAAAGACATGTTTAAATTAATCCTCAGAGTCCTAAGTCTCATGTTTAGCCATGTCTATGTAACATGGTATAGAAAACATGTAGGAATAACTATATGCCACAGGATAAGTAAGATCTAGGTCTGTCTAGTCTTGTGAATAGTTGGAGCTTTAAAAGTGAACTAATGAATAAAACATACCAGAAGATGTCTTCATTCCATGCTGAATAAGAACCAAGGTATGACAATTTTTAAAATGTGGGAATCAGACTTCCAAAGGATCACATGAGACATTTGAGATGGGATTCCTGTATTTAAATAGAAATAAAAGTACTGAGAGATTTCAAGCCAGGCAGTAGTGGCTCACACCTTTAATCCCAGTAGAAGTAGGCTAACCTCTGTGTTTAAGGCTAGCCTAGTCTACAAAGTGAGTTCCAGGACATCCAGGGTTATTCAGAGAAACTCTGTCTTGAAATAAAATAAAACAAAAGAAAAGGAATTTCAAATTTTACTCTGATCCATAACTTAAAATACAAACTTTCTGGGAGTACTTTTGCTGCACAGCCATAAAAATAACGAAAGTAACAGAAAACTGTTTAACATGTTTTATTTGACATAATCATGACTTGAACAAAGCATGTGTTTACCATTTTTTATATTTAGGAAGGAGGTGAGAATACTATACAGTTACCTAAAGAGATGCTATTATTTATGACCCTTAAAAATTGCAGTTATTACAGCAAGGGAAGTATTTTTGTGGAACCTAATAAATATCACACCTTAAATTATGGTTACCACATATCTTCTGGTTTCTTTTTGACAAGTATTGCCAAAAAGAGACCCACAGCAGATGAAAGGTTTAAGGAGGAAATATGGGGAAACTACACAGCGATCCAAGTTTCATTAGTCACCTAACTTTGAACAGGGATACTCACCATCACTTAGGTAGACAGCTGCCAAATGTGTTTGACTAAGGGGCCTCCAAACAGTCCAGCTTTAACAAAGAATAAATAAAAGTAGGATTAAAGGCAGTGGTTTATAAACCTCGTTACACTCACTAGACTTCCCTCCAGAATCGACCTTCCATTGTCCAAGTGGAACAATTGTTTTGTTCTCCACGGCTTTGCCTAAATATATAAGAACACTACTTTGGGGGAGATTATAAACATGAATGTGACCGATTTATTCCCAAGTTTCATTTTGTGGTGAACTTACTCTTCAAATTCTCCTGTCATTTTTATTTTTTAATCTTTTTTTTTAATTGCTCATCAACAGAGATTCAAGACTCTATATAGAGTACCTAATTTTCTAACAATTGAAATTGTTACAGGAAACAAAGTTTAACACGAAATTACAGGAAATAAAGTTTAACAAGAAACCAAAGCTATTTTGATCCATATCATAAGGCATTATGGTATGGAATTCAAAGGCAAAAGGTAATTTATCATTTTTCCATCATTACCTTGAAAATGAAATCAAGGTTTTTCGTATACGGATATATTGAAGATAGATCATCACTAGGTATTTCATGTACCCTAGAGGCCCAGGACACAGCATATTGGTAGAAAAAATAACATCATCATAATTAAAATAATATAGGAAACCAAAAATTTAACTCTAAAACTAAGCATTAATAAGTGGTTTAAAATGCGGGGGCAGTGGGATGGCTCATTGCTTCAGATCTGGTGATCTGAATTCCCACCTGCATATCACAATTTTGAAAGATAGAACTAATGTTTAAAAATTGTCCTATGACCTCCAAATGTACAGCATGCACATATGTGCCTGCACAAATGCACATACATACACACAAACAAAGAAAAACACAGGGAATTAGAAGAAAATTAAACAGAAATAAAAATCCCTGCAAGATGTTACCAACTTCTAAGTGTCACAGTAACTTAACATTTACACAACTTGTGCTAAACGTTAATTAGAAACATGAGACTATCTGCCTTTTTAGCCATATGCTTTCTTTCCCTTTCACATGCCAAAATATCAGCAAATAATTTGCACTCAACCCCTAGAATCAGTCTGAATCATTTCCCTTATGCATCAACTCTTATAACTACTCATTCTCTTATCTATCAGAATAACATTGGATTAAAAAAGAACTTTTATAACTAATTACCCTTCTTATTTTAATTTTTAAAAATTTTTCAGATCACATATTTTGGTCCCCTTTACCAACTCAAACATCTTCCTATTCTTTACTCATCTCTGTCATTGGTTGATTTTCACTCTTTGTTCTTTGGCTCTTTTGGGACCTGTCACCCAGCTCCCAAATAAATCATACACGGAGGCTTATTCTTAATTATAAATACTCAGTCTTAGTTTGGCTTAGTTGCTATCCAGATTTTCTTTTCTTAAATTATCACATCTACCTTTGCCTCTAGACTTTTTCCTTTTCTGTAATCTTACCTTCACTCTTACTCTGTGGCTGGCTGTGTGGCTGGTTGACTGGCCTCTTCTTTTCTATCTCCTTGATCTCTCTTACTTTCTGATCCCTCTTTTTCTCCTTCTATTTATTCTCTCTGCCTACCAGCCTCTCCTAGTCTTTCTCCCGCCTGGATATTGAATATTCAGTTCTTCATTAGACCATCAGGTGTTTTAGACAGGCACAGTAACACAGATTCACAGAGCTAAACAAATGCAACATAAAAGAATGCAACACCTCTTTGCATCATTAAAAAAATATTCCACAGAGTAAACAAATGTAACAATCTTAAAATAATATTTCCCAACACATCTAACTTCATACTTCTGTATTTCTTTTAGAAAATTAACAACAACCAAGTAAAACAAAACAAAAGCATGAAAACTACACACCTCGTATGTCATTAAATATTGCAAATGCAACAATGACTGCCTCTATGTACTGAGTAGTATGTAAACAAGCCAAACAAAACAAAACACCAACACCACCTCCCTTTTTTGATGTGAGTGCAAAAGGCTAAGACAACTTTGAAAGAGATTGACAGATCCACATGCAACAAAATTATATATTGGGGGAAAAAAAGGATTCAACTTCCTGAGTTTTAGAAAAGAAAAAAGATTGCAAATCTTACATCCCCATGTAAACCCACAAGAGACAAAGATTGTTTATAACATCTTGTTTTGAAATTGGCAAAGTGTCTTTCAATAAGTTAATGTGTGTAATGACATTGGAATAAATCCAGAATTTTAATATTATTTAGAAGTGAAACAATTACATCTCCAGCTACAAAATATAGAGAGACACTACAAATACATATTGTCAATTAAAATAAAAGGGCAGTTTAGAAAGAATTAATCACTAAACTATTAATGAAGAATTAATTGATGTTGATAAAAATCTGGATAAGGGCTTCAGAGATAAATATCTGCATGGTGCTGTGATGGTAGACAGCTGACATCATTGTTCACATTAATATAATGTGTACTACAAAGGGTGAACTATAATACAAACTTTAAAATGGATTAACAATATAAACTGGTCAACTATAGTAAATGTGTGCGGACATTATTAATAATTAAAGGTGTTGAAGATTTGAGAGTAGTTGAAAGCTAATATAAAGACTGTAGCTTTGATTAATTTTCTCTTTTAAAATAAAGGGTAGTAAAATCATTCACCATCATCATTATCATCATCATCATCATCATTGAAAAACTGATATTTTCTGCTTCAGAATAAATTAAAACTGTTCACTTTCTTCAATGTCCTACCGAATTTGTTTTAAATATCCCTGTCTAATCTCAATTGATCACAGTTTCAACTTCTAAATTTCCTTTGCATTATTCAAATTTATTATTTCCAAAGCAGACTGTGCATAACAGCTTCCCCCTTGGCAGTACTCTTACCAGAAAACAACAGGCCTTCTCTCATAGATGCCTTTAATGAAACTTTTGAACATCTTCTACCCATAGTACTTTACATAGGACTTATCAGGAACTGATATATTCTTTTCTAGTTTGACTATCTTCTGTCTAGCATAAGAATAAAATTTATGTGATCAGATATCTCCTCTGTCCTGTTTTCAGTCCTCACTTTACAACAATTTCAGTCTAGAATAATAGTAATATTTACAAATCGTGGGTTAATATTTATTGAATGAAATAATTGCAATCTTTACAAGAAGAAAATTAGTAGCTATTGAATAAATCAATAATTGACATTCACAAGAGAAAAAAATTAATCTGGAAGATTGTTGACTTGGAAATGTTTGGTAGAAGTCCCAATTCCTGCTATTTCTTTGATCATGAACATAATAATAACACTTGGAAAAATAAAGCATAAGAATTTCAAGCCATCTCAATTCTAGCAAAAAGAATTAAAATTTCTTCCAGACTGTCATTTAACTCTGTTTGTATATATATACAAGTAAAGCAAATAATTTACATCCAAGATGACACTCAATCTTTTACATTATATTGAACACATGGATTTTTTTTCTAAATATAAAAATAATGTATTGTACTCTGATTTTCAATTTGTATACTTTTCAAATCTCCATAAAGTTTGTATCATTACTGTTGTTAACTAGTTTCAGGTCTGTAGCTAGAGTTTTCCTACCTGGCCCACAATCAGGATAAATCTCCGTCAACTGCAAGTCCCACAGCTGCTCAGACCCAACCAAGTAAACACAGAGACTTATATTGCTTACAAACTGTATGGCCATGGTAGGCTTCTTGTTAACTGTTCTTATATCTTAAATTAATCCATTTCTATAAATCTATACCTTGCCACGTGGCTCATGGCTTACCAGCATCTTCACATGCTGCTTGTCATGGTGGCAGCTGGCAGTGACTCTCTCTGCCTTCCTGTCCTCTCACTTCTCCTCTCTGTTAGTCCTGCCTATACTTCCTGCCTGGCCACTGGCCAATCAGTGTTTTATTTACTGACCAATCAGTGCAATTTGACATACTGACCATCCCACAGCACAGGTCACTCCATCTGTGGCAATTTACCGAGACAGGCTCTTCCTTGTAGGATAAAGGCTGTGTTTTAAGAAGAGAAGGTTGACTGTAAGGCACAGCCATTTGAATTTGAGGATTGAATAATGGGGAGCTGTATATCAAACAATGAGTATATAAAATTATCTGTGAATAAAGGTAAAATACCATGGATTATAAACCTGATGTGCAGTTATTTCCAGTTTGGGGTATATGTAAAATATTGGGATGCAATTTTAAAATTCAGGGAAAACCTTAAATGTGTAGTGGACTATTTTTAAATGTAATATAATTTATTATTTTGGGGGGTCTTTCCTCCCTATTACATAAAATGCCATGAATAAAATACCACTTTTTAATAGGTGAGTTAATAACAAGCCATGTAGATATCTAATTAGTTGTGAGAAAATATTTGTAGCAACATTTAACCCTGCATACCATATGACATTAATTTGATATAAAAATCCACACCAAGATAATACATAATAATAAATAATCACTTATTACCTATATTATGGTACATTTGTATAATTCTACTCCGAAAATAACTTAAGTAGATTTTATTGGGATAATAAGCATTTATTGATGAAATGAGTGGCCCATCATGCATACTAGTATTACATTTTAGATGGTATAAGAATTGCTATTGCCTTAAATTTTCATAACAGCATGAGTGTCATGGTTGTTTGATGATCATTATACAACATCTCATACCTCAGATAGACTACTGTAGAACTTAATGAGATTTTAGTTGTGGGAACACTCACAGACATTAAGTTTCTGAACTCTGGTGAAATTATCCTCTGATTCTGAGATCAAGCTGTTAATTATATAAATGGCTGGCTAAAGGAAATGGGTTTTATAGCTTTCATGTACTTTTAAAGATTCCCTGCCCCCTTTCACACAATCAAGTCTCACAGTAGTGCTTAGGTCATAAGGAGCTTCATATCTGAGCATCTCCTTTATGTCTTATAAATAGTGGTAAATTCTAAATGACTTAATTTTATCTTCATAATTTGTTCAAACAAACACAAACAAAAACAAACCACTGAAATTCAGAAGGGCCCTGGAATTCTTATTTAAGTTATATGTATTGTTTCAAATCAGAAGTCAGCTCAGAAATATTGATGTATACCTATAATCCTAGTAGTCAAAAGAATTGGGCAAGCAAATGATTGGTTTCTATAGGCAGATTTTTCTGTTCTGCCTAGCCTGCTCCCAAATAACTACACAGATATTTATTATTAATTATAAATGATGGACTGATAGCTTATGCTGATTACTAACCAGCTCTCACAATTTAATTTAATCCATATTTCTTATCTACGTTTCACCACATGGCTTGGTACCTTTCCTCAATACTGCATGTTCATCTTGCTTCTTCCTATATCTCTTGGTGACTCCACCCTTCTTCCTTCCATGGCTCTCTCCCTGTCAACAAGTCTTGCCTAACCTCTTTTGGTCTATCTATTGGCCATTTAGCTCTTTATTAAACCAATGAGAGCAACACATCTTCACAGTGTACAAAAAGATTGTTCCACAACTGGTTCCAGGCTATTCTGTCATACAAAGCAAGATCCTGTTTCAACAAACAACGGAGCAAACAAGATCTCTAAGAAGCAATTAGAAGTTAGAAGGTTATAGATACATTCTGGAAGTTCCCATGCTGTAGACTAACTGGATGAGATTTAAAGATGCTAAATGCAATAACTTTTTATAGTGGTGGGAAAGTAGTTGCAAATTCAATATCAATGATGTGTTCCTGAAAGCAACTTGGTGGTGTGAACAGGAGGCCATCAATGAGAGAAGTATAGTAGTTGAAGTGACTACAAGGTTTTCTTCAGCTCAAATGTAACCTCCATAATACTCTCATATCAAATAGTAATTAAACTTATATTAATTGACCTGTGAGTAACAACTGATGAAATGGGCATGCCCACTTCAGTTTCCAGAATGTCAAACATTACCACTTTCCCCTTACCCCAGTGGCTTCATATTATTATTCTTAGATTCTCAAAAGCCTCATCCTCTGGGCATTGCATTACCCTCTCTTCTCTCCTTGAATATTTGTCCTTTTGTCTATATTCATTCTCTTGGCAATAACATGTACTGTAAAACTCTAGATTTCTTCTCTTACCTTAAATTGGTTCCACCCCTCACCCCTAGTTATTTTACTTCATTGACTTAGAAAAGTTGACCCTTCTCTTTCTTTTACAGTATGTGTCTTGTCTAACAGCAAAAATATATACAGATGCTAAATACCCTATTGTTGCACTCACTGTCACATATTTCACTGAAACAGACATTATTAATATGAAATTCAAAAAATAAATTTCCTTGAATTTGTAAATAATCCTAAATTACCATGGTTTGCTACAGCCTTCATCAACAATTAAAGAGTATAAAAATATAATATCAACAAAAGTATAATACAAAAATAACTTACTTTAATCCTTTTAAAAGTTATATTTTTTGCTGGGCAGTGGTGGTGCATGCCTTTAATCCCAGCACTCAGGAGGCAGAGGCAGGTGGATCTTTGTGAGTTCAAGGCCAGCCTGGGCTACAGAATGAGTTCCAGGAAAGGCACAAAGCTACACAGAGAAACCCTGTCTCGAAAAAAAAATTATATTTTTTAGCACACTTTAAAAGGATACTATATCTACATCATTTGCACCCTCACTCGGCCTTAATATTCTCCCTATACCTCCCAGCCCAGATTACAGTGTGTTCTTTAATTCTTATATATGCATATTATATATTATACATATAATAATTAAATAATAAAGATAGATTATAGATATGAATGACTATTTACTTTAAATTTACAGTCTATATAATTTTAGGGCTACAGAAGCAATGGCAATAGTTCATATCATTTTGGCAGAAACTTGTATTCCTCCTATAAACAACTCAAGGAGATTTGCCCCATACCTAGCACTGTGATTTTTATTGAACAGTACATAACTCTTGAGAAGAGTATCATCCCTTCATGTAGCATAACTCTGTGTTAAAAGATCATATATATATATATATATATATATATATATATATATATATATGATCTTGACCAGAAGGTCATTCTTTAATGACAGGGTCCTAAGCAAGAAAAAATAAAGATAAAAAGTTGGTACCAGGAGGTCTTGAATAAACAGATGTCTATACCAAGCAAGTTTATTAAGAAGCACATTATTACTTCTTAATGGAAAAAAGGGGGAAAATGGGACCAATTCAGTAAAGTCAGTAGAAACCAATAAGGAGTTGCTATACAAAGAAAACACAGAATGTTTCAGGTGCATTACAGATAGCACAGAGCAAACAATCTTGAATCTGATAACCATAGCCCTTTGTGGGAAAGAGTTGGGTTTGCAAGATCTGAATTTCAGCTCCCCTGAGGCCCCAGCCCCAAGCTATTACTGGTTTTTTTAAGCATGTACCTGGTTTTAGACAAAAACAAAAGCTATGCTCCTTTTCTTTTTCCACACATCAGGCCTCAGGGAAAGTCTTGGATTTACCTGGCTCCCATGTCAAATCCTTTGTGTATATACCAGTGAGTAGAATACTGGGAACATGTGGTAGTTACCTAGTTCTCCTTTGAGCTTTTGAGAATTCTCCATACTGATTTCAAAATAGCTGTACCAATTTAAACTGTCACTAACAGTGAGTAAGGATTCTCCTTTCCATCTGCCCTTACCAATCTTCATTGTTGGTTGTTTTCCTGACATTATCAAATTGTGGGAGTCATATATATCATATATGTATATATAATTTTATATCTATATATAACATAAAATAACATATATATAAAATAACAAAGTTTATATAAACATATACACAATTGAAACACACACAAACATATATACACAAATTCACAAATATATGTACAATTGTAATTGTTTTGTAAAATTTAAGTGAAGATGATCATTTTGTAATTTTAAGCAACAATCTAAACAAACTATACAATTGAAAGAACACTAATGAGTTATAACTTGATTAAAAACTGAGGTTTGAAATATTCTTTAGATCTCAGCACTTGGAAAGTGGAGATATAGGATAGAGTTCAAGGCCATCCTAAGCTATATATCATTACCTTATCAAGTAATGAATAAAAGTTTAGAACAGTACTGAAGAGAAGGCCTACTACATAAGAAATTGTACAGACACTAGGAACCCCTAGACCCCTTGGAAAAATGTGGCCATGGGCAGCACTGGCCTGTAACTGCAGTAGTGGGAGCTAGAAGCACAGTACCATCAGTGTGGTTTACTGATCTGAGTCTAACTACAAAATCACTGAAAGACCCTGTCTCAACAGATGAAGGTGAAGAGTGATAAACTAACCGGGTTACATACTGAAGGTTTAATGGGTATGTGAAATAAGACTTCTAAGAAGGACATCTTAAATGCTGTCTTAATGTATTATATATATTGACCAGAATGCTGCTGGTCAAACATTTTATTTCCAATTTCAGAAAAGACAAAAAAAATGGTTATCAAGAGTGATTTGTAGTCCTTTCTTTTTCTCCAACTCTAGAATTCTTGGGGTTTTACAATCTTCTCAGAGTACCAAGTTGACAGGGTAAGTTGAAAATTCAAGTCCTTTGGAATCCTCCCAGTGGTTGGGTGTCAGTCTCCTTTGTGGCTTTCACATTATATGGTATACTCCAGCTTTTCCCACAGATGGGTCACACAGTAAGTCCTGTGTGGATATGACTGACAGTTCAATGCTATGTGGACAGTGAACCACCCTGAGTTCATTTTTACATGTGGTAAGGAAGGTGGTGGACTTCACTTTTTTTTTGCATACAGCTGTGCAATTATTGCTTTACCATCATTTAGCAAAAGGACTATTCTTCCACCTATTGGATTGTCTTGCCATGTTCTCAAAGTTGACCTACATGCAAGGCTTCACTAAAGTCTTCCCAGGGTGTCACGTATGTTGTAGAGAGAAAAATAAGAAAGATTGTATCAAGTATCTTGTTTCTGAAATAATAGCCATGTTTCCTGTCAGAAATCAGGGGTCATTTTTAATAATATATTCTTTAAAATGTTTTTAGAGTATTATTTATTCAATTCTTCCAAAGAAGTAGCTGTCATATACAGGAGACGTGTGTGTGTGTGTGTGTGTGTGTGTGTGTGTGTATACTCAATCCATTATGGGTTCTTCTATGTAATTAAATTCTGTAGTTTTTCCTGGGATAACTTCATCTGGAATAACTTCATATATTCTGGGGATTACAAATAAAGAGTTCGAATATAAATACAGAAGTAAAAAGAGAAAGGCAATTTTCTCATGTAGGGTGGTTTGCTAATTAGGTGGGAAGCTAAACAGAAAATGGCCTACAAACTACATTCATGTAGTGAATATTTTGTCACAGCAAAGTATTTGGTTTTAAAGGGTTCGATGGGGACATGGCATGACTACATTTGCACCTTTAGGAAAATGACTAAAATGTGACAAGAGGTGGTGACAATGAGAAAAATGGTAAATAGTGGAGTTAGATAAGAGAACAAAAGGGGGCTTCCAAATTCTGTGCTAGATAAGAAGTCAATTCATGTCGATGACATGAGTCCAACAACAGAGTCTTCATCATGGACAGAGAGCAAGGCAACTTAGTGTCCAGATCACACTAAAAGTCTAATGTAACATGGAAAAATATTGCACTTTCCTAGAAAACACAAGCAATTACATTATTTTAAACCACAATAACTATCCCTTTAAAGAACATTTATGGTTTTGTTTTATATATTTAGTATTTATTTCACACATTTCTAAATCAATTGCAGTTACTAAAACTTTGTGATTACTGTTTTATCTTAAGTAATTGCAGCACACGTCAATTAACTGTCATTTCTCAAGGACTACATTAAATTCTACTAAAAAAAGCCCAGAGAATATAACTAGCTTTCAATATGGTTTTTTTAATGACAGTCATAAATATCCTCTTAATAAGTAGTAAGAAGAGTTACTGGACCATGTAGCTTACAAGGAACCTAAAGAAATGGCTGGCAAGTTGGCTCAGTGGGTAAAAGTGATTACTGCATGAACCTGACAACTTGATTTTGAGCCGTAGGAACCACATGATGGAAAAGAAGGAACCACCTCCTGCTAGTTTTCTTCTGACCTCCACACTTTTGCAACATCAGTTGAGGAATCTCCTTCGTCTTGCTATCAGAAATTAAGCTGGAGTCATCTTGGCAAGAGACTCAGGGAAATATCCAAAAAGTCCTCATGCAATATAGGTGTGAGTACAGAAACTGATATAAAATATGCCTATGTTGTGGGAATTACTTTAACTATGTAACGATGTGTTTTAACTGTGTAAAATGTATTACATTTGTTTATTCTGCATTTGTTTAATGAGGTAAGAATGTATGTTTAATTATATAAAGAAGTGTTGCATTTGTTTCACCTTGCCTGCCTAAGGCACCTGATAGGTCTAGTAGAAAGTTGAACAGGCAATAGCTAGGCAGGAGAGGGATAGGCAAGGCTGGCAGGCAGAGAGAATAAATAGGAGAGAAGAAAAGAGAGGATAATGAGGAGAAAGAGAGGGATATGCCCTGGGCCAGAAATCTGGCCGCCACCAGTCAGCTAGATATGGAAACAGCAAGAATGTAAGATATAAAGAAAGAGGGGGAAAAGGTAGAAGCCCCAGGGCAAAATGCAGGTGGAGAGAAACAGTTTAAGTTATATGAGCATAAGATAAGGCTGAGCATTCATAACTAATAAGAAGTCTTCTTTTCATAATTTGGAAGCTAGTTGGTGGTTCAAAAGAAAAAGGCTGGTACATTTGATGACCAACATGGAATGCCAAAATGCTGATTTACTTTTTTTACAGTGGCTGTGTTTTAAACTACTAGTAGCTTGGCCACTAAATTTGTGGCCTGGGGGGAATTCTGTTTCCCCAGACAATCTTTGCTGCTGCTAAAGATAGTTCCAGCTAAATCTCTATTGTTCTAATAAAACTCGAGATTCAACGGCGAGGGTGAAAACCTGCAAGCTCAGAGAGTTAGAATAGCAACTGTCTAGCTTTCTCTCTTTGCTGGCTTCCTGGAAGTCGCTCTCTATTCACAGTGCCCCAGCTAAAAAACCCATGGTACACTCTTCCCTACTACTTCTTGTCAACTAGTTGCTAACGCTGCCTCTCTGAGCCCAGATTAATTTTATTTAATAATGCAAATGCACCATACCTTTCCATAGTTAAAAGATGCAGCATAAACAAATGTAACACATCTTTGCCTAGTTAAACAAATATTCCACAACATATCTATTTGACAATTCAATGTGTCATAAAGACATAGTAATGGCTATAGATACAAATACAAAAAATCCTAAATGATGATACATTTGAGATATCTGTACAGTCAAAATGAAACTTTCTTATTTATCCAAAAGGAAAGAATCCAAGACTCCACTAATATCTGTTAATTCTCAGTGTTAATGTTAGTAAAACTTTGCAAAGAATGAACACTTAAGGAATTTAAAATCATATGAAAGAATTGGTCAGAGGAGATGAATGAGATAGGCTTTTATTTTCTGTTTACTTAAATCGAATAAAATAGTAATTAAAAATAAAATAGTAATTAAAAATCTCCCAACTACAAAAAAGCCCAGGGCTAAATGAAATAAGAGCAGAATTCTACCAGTTTGTCAGAATAGAGCTAACAGCAGTGCTTCCCACACTATTCCACAAATAGAAAGAGGAAAGGGCATCTCCAAATCCTTTTATAAAGCCAATACTACCCAATACAAAGACACAGCTGGTCAAAATGCAAAGAACAACCAACTGTGGGGTGCTGAGTCTCAAATGATACACCTACAACACAGATTCTATACTGAAGACTTTGGGAGCATTATGGAAGAGGGGATGGGAAGATTTTAAGAGCCAAAGGACCAGTATGTTGGCTTTGAGATAGTATCAGCTATACAGAACACAGAAGTCCCTCCCAAGAAATCTCAACAATATAATTGCCTGACTAAGACTCATATAATGACAACACCAGTTGACATGACAATGTGGATGTGGGAAATCTCACAGAGCTACACACACCTTTAGATGAAGAAATATTGGCAATTAGTGACTACTGAGAGAGGGAGAACTGGTCTTCACCAGGGCTCATACTAAACATATATACACATTAGCAATACTAAATGAACTCTTGTATCTAGACAGTGTGAGTGTGTGTGTGTGTGTGTGTGTGTGTGTGTGTGTGTGTGTGTATGTATGTAAATAGTAACTAAATAAGAGCAGGACAAACATGTTCTGGAGAGTCAAGGGATACAAGGGACATATATAAACATAATAAAGATGATATACAGCCACCCAAATACCAATAAAACTCACAGTTCAATTAAAATCAGAAACAAAACAAGAGAAGGATTTTTGCTGTCCCACTCCAGTTCAACATTTACTTGGAATCTCAGCTGGAACAAGTCAAGAAAAGCAAATGAAGGGGATGCAAACACAAAAGGAAGGAAGTCAAAGTATTTTTATCTCTATATTATATTATTCTATACATAAAAGACTTGACATCTCCTGTAGCTGACAGGCATAGTTAGCAAACTAGCAGGAACAAAATTAGCTTGCAAAATTAGTAACCTACCAGTGACAAACACACTGTGGTGGCTTGAGAGAAATTGGCCCCCCAAAGGAGTGGCACTGTAAGGAGATGTGGCCTTGTTGGAGTAGGTATGGTCTTGGAGGAGATGTGTGACCATGCAAGTGGGCTTTGAGATCTCATATGTACTCAAGCCACACTCAGTGTCTCAGAACACTTCCTGCTGCCTGTGAGTCAAGATGTAAGAACTCTCAGCTACCTCTCCAGCACCACATCTGCCTACATGCCACCATACTCCTCACCATGATGATAATGGACTAAAACTCTGAAACTGTAAGTGAGCCACCACAATGAAATGTTTTTCTTTATAAGAGTGTCTGTAGTCGTGGGGTCTCTTCACAGCAATAGAAACCCTAGAGACAGAAGTTGGTAACAGGGACCAGAGTATTTCTGTGATAGGCTTGACCATGCTTTTGTTTGAAGGAATATGGACCTTGGGACTGTGGATCAGAAAAGTAGTTGAACACTAAGGGCTGCTTAATGGGCCATCCTAATAAGAACATGGATGATAGTTGTGCTGAATGTGATTTGCACTGTAGGTGCCTGGAACAAGAGGTTTCAGAGAAGAAGAATATTAGTATGTGTCCTAAAGACCTATCTTGTGATATTTTGGTGAAGATGTGTGACTGCTTTTTGCCCTTGTCTGAAGAGTTTGCCTCAGGGTAAAGTGAAAATTTTTGGATTAATTCCATTGGTAGAGGAAATGTCAATACAGCCTAGTATGGACTCTGTTGTCTGGTTATTAGTGCTAATGTTGATGAAGATTTATAATGAAAAGGAGAAAGCTAAGCAAATAAAAATACAAAATGTACAGATTGAGAAAAAGAGCACCAGAAAGTGGACTGGAACTAAATCCTGTGTTCAAGGAGATAAATGGATTAAGAAATGGAAAAAAGGGAATGGTGACCTTAGGGCAAGATCCCACCTAACAAAGGTTCTAACTTGTGCAGAGGAATTAAGGAAAAGCCAGGTTGAAATCAGAGGCTGGCAGATCTCTGAGTGTGAGGCCAGCCTGGTCTACAGAGCAAGTTCCAGGACAGGAAAACAGGCAGTAAAGGAAACCAAGGAAAACAGAAAACTGATGAATATTTACTTGAAAAAAGGGCCATGTTACAGTACCAGCAAGCAGCAGAACTTGCCTGCTTTGGCCATGTGGTCCTGGTTTTAGAGTCAAGAATAGAAGAAAGGCATTATGGCACCTTCCTCCCTGACTAAGGAAAGCCACTGAGGCCAGGCATGTGTCAGGGGTGTCCCTGAATGGAAGACTAGAGAGGTCATTGTGCGAAGTTGTGAAGAAGGATCCTGGATTACCTTGGAGGCACCAAGATGTTAGAGATGCCAGATTCAAGGGATACCTGCCAAAGGAAAGCTTTTAATAAGGAGTGGAAACAGCCCAAAAGAAAGGAGTGTGTTATAGGCTGAAAGGAGTTGGAGATCTGAAGAGCGTTTTGACATCAGACATGGAGATGCAGAGTTTGGAGTTTGTCCAGAGGTTTTTGGTCTTGTTTTGGTCCAGTAATTGCTCACTATGCTCCCTTCCCTATGTTTTGAAATAGTAATATGTATCCTTTGCCATTATATGTTGGAAGTATGTGATCTGCCTTTTGATTTTAATTTTATAGGGGATTGCATTTAAGTGCTTGCAAGAATCACAAAAAGACTTTGAACTTTGTACTTTTGAACATTGTTGAGGCTGTGATAGACTATGGGGACTTTGGAAGTTGAACAAAATGCGCTTTGCATTATGATATTGTTAAAACCTTTTGGGGACCAGGGAATGAAATGTGGTGATTTGAAAAAAATGGCTCCCAAAGGGAGTGGCACTGTTAGGAGGTGTAGCCTTGTTGGAGTAGGTATGGTCTTGCTGTTGGAAGTGTGTCACTGAGGAGGCAAGCTTTGAGACCTCATATGTGCTCAAGCCACACTCAGAGTCTCAGACCATTTACTGCTACCTATGAGTCAAGACGTAAGAACTCTCAGCTACCCCTCCAGCAACATGTCTTCTTGCATGCTGCTGTGTCTTGTCATGGCGAGAATAGACTAAACCTCTGAACTGTAAGTGAGCCACTAAAATGAAATGTTTTCCTTTTAAGGAATGGCCATTGTTGTGGTGTCACTCCACAGCAGTAGAAGCCCTAACTACAACATATACTAAAAAAGAAATCAAGGAAATAATGCCATTCACAGTACCTCAAAAAAGCTTGGAAATAAATTTAGCTAAGGAAGTTCAAAGTCCTGCACGTGACAAACTTTAGGACACTGAAGAAAAAATTGAAGAACATACCAGAAGATGAAAAGTCTGTCCCTACTCATGGATTCGTGGCACCAATATTGTAAAAATGGACATTTTAAAAAATCAATGTAAAGATTTAATGCCGTTCTCATCAATATTCCAACTAAATTCTTCATAGAAGTTGAGAAAAAAATCTTAAGTTTTATACAGAAACACAAAATAACCATAATAGCCAAAAAAATTGCATTTTTTTAAGATGGCCGAGTTATCACCCTCCTAGATCCAAGTCATTCTACAGAAATATAGTAATAAAAAATCATTATACTAACATAGAAACAAAGACTTTGATCAGTGGAATGTAATTGAGGACCTAGATATAAGTCCACACTCTTACTCTAACCAGATTTTTTTTTACAAAGAAATGAATAATACACATTAGAGAAAAGACAGCATCTTCAACAAATGGAGCTGGCCTACTGAAAAGCTACATGTAGAATAAAGAAACAAAGTGAATCCTTATCTCTCACATAGTATAAAAGTCAACTCCAAATGGATCAATCATCTCAGCATGGGACCTGTGTGATACTCTATCCAATAGAAGTGAAAATTCTCATTGGCACAGGAAAGAACATTCTGAAAACGATGCATAGGCATTAAGACCAATAATTAATAATACTCTGAGGACTCTATATTCTACTATAAAGACACTGACTCTTCCATGCTCTTTACTGCTCTGTTTACAATAGCCATGAATGGAAATAGCCTAGATGCTCATCAACTGAAAGATGAACAATAAAAATGTGATATATTTACATGATGAAATACTACTCAGCTGTTAAAAATGAAATCATGCCATTTTTATGTAAATGATAAAGCTGGAAACAAAAGTTCTTAGTGAGGAAATCGAGATTCAGAAAGATAAATATTGCATGTTTTCTCCAACTAATGAACATTAGCTTTGAATCTTTAGATACATGCACTTTATGTGGAATACCACTGAGGAAGGAAGTTAGTTAGGGGCTGTGATAGTGGATTTTCGAGGAGAGGAAGATAGAACTCAGTGGTATAAATGATCAAGTGAGAAATAATGAAACAGGAAGCTTTGAATTAGGGTTGTGATGAGAGGACATGGTGTAGGAGGAAGTAGAGAAAAAGATAAATAACATTAACAATCATCTGAAAAAGTCATATGGAAACCTAATACCACTTTCAAAGCCTCCAAAAATGTATGTACATACATATATGTAATAACAGTTCAAATGGAGCTACCCTATAACAGGGTGACAATGTCCATACTAGATATTATAGTATATCAAATAAAATGTCAAGTGCTAGAAACAAGTTACCTCAATTGAACTTGCTAGTTAATGGAGGCCTATACACTCTCCCACACTGAAGGCTATTGGTAATACAATCAGTTACCCTTAAGAACTTGACAGTAAGATCCTATTGCTGAAGACACCATAAATTTGAGTAAAAGAACATGGAGAAATCCAGCTGGTTATTACCTGGAAGATTCATCTTTACTGGTTAGAATTCATAGTTCTGGTAAATTCTATGAAATCTACCATAAGAGAAAAGTAATCACCAATTTTACCTAGTTGTGAACTCTGGGAGCTACATTAAAGACCTACATTGAAAGGCATGGCCATTAGTATAATAGCAGGACAAAAGGTTATGGGAATAACCATTCACTTCCTGACTGGATTTAAGCTTCACTCAACACTATGAAAAGTATACCTGCACTATTATGGGGACCAAGAATCTGTGGATAGACAAATTATAGGCCCTAGAGGAGAACTTAGTGGCATTATTCTTCTAAATGAACATAGTATTAAACCGACTTCTGATAGCTTAATACTATACCCATCAATTAATGCATCTTCCAACCATCATCGTAACAGCTTATTCTTGCAAAAAGTGGTGATTGAGAGAAACCCACAATTTGTCAAGATACAGAGAAAGAGATGAAGAATTCTTAGCCCTAAGTAGGATATTTGTAACACATTCTGTCCCTCCAAGTCTCAGGGGTCATTGTAAAAAAAAAATAGATGAAAGGAATAGTCAATGATAGTGAGTGACTACCAGGCACAGAGGACAGTTGAACATATGAACTAATAGTAATCATGACATCATGCATAAGAACAAGAGCAAAATTAAGCCGACAAAACTCTCAGCATCAAAAGTAAGGGTGGGAATGATTTGTTATCCTCACCTGAAGAGCTATAGGCAATTGATAGATACTTAGACAAAGATAAGAGTGTGCCTCCTGCTCAACCATCAATAATCCAGTGGAAAGTGGAAAGCCATTCATATAAGAATATATAAAACTAAATCCTCAAATAATTGGTGAGAAGCACATTTAGGCATGAATTGACCTTCCTTAAAAGATGATATACAAGTGTCCCACAGTAAATAAACAATAAAAGTAACTAACAAGCAGGGAAATACCTACCAAATCCACAATGATGTGTCATATCAATCTAAACTAGTTATAATAGCTAGGGAAAATGACAAAAATTAGGAGATATTCCTGAGGACAATGGGAAATGGGAACACACTCAGAGGGCAAAAATGCAAAGAATATGAACATTATGGAGAAAGTTCCTCCAAAAAAGAAATTAGTGAATGGATATGAAGAAGCAATCCAAAGAAAATTGAAATTAAATTGACATCTGAGCTCCTGTCTTTATTGCATCCTCCTTCATAAAATACCAGATATGGAATTAACCAAAGCATCCATTGGTGGATAAAAAAAAATACCAATGCAACAGATGCACACACAAAGGAATTTTATTGAAGAATGTTCCTCAGCCATGAAAAGAATGACGTGCTGTTGCTTGCAATGGCATGGGTTGAATGGAAGGACATTATCTGAAGTGTGATGAGTCAGGGACAGAAAGACCATCATATGTTCTCACTCATAGTAGAAGCTAAAATGGTGACCAAAGGAAGAGCTTAGAGAGTAGTGTTTTCCAGATCCTGGGAAGAATGTTGAGAAGGCATGAAAGGAAAGAAGATAGCTAGTTATTTGAGGACTGCAGTTGGACAAAAAGAAAATCTTTTTCATTTTTTTTTCTTGCTTTCATTTGTTAGCTTGTTTCTTTTTCACTTGGTTTTGTTTTGGGTGATAAGATCATGCTATATGACCCTGGCTGTCCTCAAACTGATCTGTCTGCCTCAGTTTTCATTCTAGGATTATAAGCATGCACCACTATGCCTGGCTAGAAATAATAACATCTGATGCTCTATAGCATGAAAGGATAGATTAATATCTCAAATTAAATAGAGACATTTTAAATACTCCTAACACAACAATGATGTGTGTTTGAGGTATAGATATGCTAATTTCCCTGATCTGTTCATTACACTTATGCATATATTGGAGTCACCATAAATGGTAAATAAATAGATGCACTACATGTTGCTAATCATAAATCCATACTTAACACCACAACATATTTGGTTAATTATAATAACTGAAGTATGTTACACATTTTCATTATGTGTGGTGTTTAGTGGATTCCATTATTCATTTTGAACTTCTTGATAACTTTCATAAGCTCCTTAGTTGAAATAATTGTACCATGATTAAATAAATTTAAAGTCATGTTTACTTCACACATTTTCTGTTACTGCAGTCTATAAAATCATCATTATGGCAGAAGCATATATAATTAAATTGAAGTATAAAAAAATCAATTCCTTATCCTGATGTTCAATTTTAGACTCTTTTAACCCGGAATACCAACTTAGCTAAATATTTTTTTAATTATTTGGATTGATGTGTTTCCAAATATTCCTAGGAAAGGGAAGAATAACTATTTTACTGCTTCAGTGAACATGATAGAATGATAATTTATATTCCCTCTATAGCTCTAAAAGCCAAACATAAACTACATTTGCTGAATTCTAGAGATCAAATACATATGCATATATAAACATACTTATTCACCTTTTGTAATTTCATTTCATATTTATATTTAAATTACTGTAACAAATTACATTTTGTTTTTCTTATGCATAATATATTTTGTCAACATCACATAATCTGCTTAAGTATATACACTTGCTGCTGCCTCTGATGTGCTCAGGTTTGTGTTACACCATGTGACTAAACCTGTTTCTGTTACATGGTGACTAAACCATATGTGTTTATATTAGCCTTTGATGATATAGATATTAATAATATATATATATATATACACATAAAACAAAATACAAATTATTATAGTGGAAATTTGTCAAAGGTGTTTCCTTATTAATTTTATGTTTTAATTGCCTGCTAATTTAATTTAGTAAGATATTTTCCTTTATATTGCATTAGATTTTCAGAAAAGAAATAAATACTTTACCTGATAGTACTCAACTGGTAAGATTATAACCATCTTTCAAAGCTAAACAGGAATATTTCTTCTAATAGATAGGATTATGTAACAATGCATGAACATTCAGGATGCTTTTCTGAGCCCCCTTAAGTCAGATCTCAGCGGTTCTAATATATCAGAGTCCTAACCTTAAGTGCTTTGTTCTCTTTGTAAAGAAAAAAGAAGAATAATTTCCTTTGTGATATCTGTGAGTATTAATGGCTCTGCCATTCAGATATGAAGGCTGAGCTCCAAACTATGATGACTTTCACCTTGAAAGCTAATCCATATTCTTCTGCTCTCAGCTGCTACAAGAATATACTGCATTTCAGCCTGACTTCTCTGATAACCTCAGAAACAATACCCTTTGACTAATGAAAATACAGACTGTTTTTATAACTTTAACAAGGCAACTTTGGTGCTTACTTTCTAGTACTTCTTTCTGTTACTTTTCAGAGACAAACAATATTTGCGTACCCATTTCTTAAGCATCTGGACAGCCTTTACACAGCCATTCTATTTTCTTCCATGTCGTGTAGACTTAAAGCTTGTGTTCATTTCATTCACTCTATTTCGTTTTGAGGATTATGAGACAGTTAAACAGCAGAATCAGGCTCTTTGGTGGATGCAGTGATTTAAATGAGAATGACTTCCATGAAGAGTCCTATATTTACATTTTTCCTTGTTTGGTGGACTTTCTAAAAAGATTTAGAAGATGTTGGAGGTGGTGTGTCACTGGGGATAGGCTTTGAGGCTTCAAAAGCCCATGCCAGGCTCCCTTCCCATCTCCTCTCTATCCTGCTTGCAAATCAGGATGTAAGCCTATAGCTTTCATGCCTGTGGCCATGCTTCCTGCCATGATGATCATGCACTCATTCTCTGAAACTGTAAGCTAGATCCCAACTAAATGCTTTCTTATAAGTTGCCATTGGTCATGGTGTCTCTGCATAGCAATAGAACAGAAACTAAGACATTAGATGTCTGGCCTGATCTCAGTTTTTACAGTAACAGAGGAGAAAATTAGGGAACCTCTTAAATTTCTCTCAAGTCAGTATATATACTTCTGCATCAGTTATTCAAATCTAGAAATGATATGTCAAAGAAGATCTGACTGAGATCTAGTCAGTAGGTGGATATTTTCCAAGCCCAAAGATACAGAAAGAGAGACGCAGAAGAATGTAAAATTGTTTGAAGCAAAAGTCCATAGAGAAACAGAAATTCATACCTGTGACAGAGTATTTCAAATCCAGTCTGTAATGCCACTAAGCTTTACAACCTCATCTCCAAGGTTTGACAGCCATCACTAATCAAGTAGAGTTCAGAAATACACAGAACAGTGGTTTCTATATAAATTATAAGGGAACAATACTTAAAGTTGTCATTACATTATACTTTTAAATACAACTGCTCTTTATTTAAGCTCAACCATAAGATTCCCAGTAATAGATTAATACATACCCTTTTTGACTTGTCCCCCAATGTTCTGTGGTAGTTTAACTTATTTACTGCCAGGTCTTCTCTCATATACTTATCCATAAAGCAATTGTTTTATGTTAAGAAGCCGTTTTTACCATGTCTGTGAAATGACCGTTAAGTTGTAGTGTTGTAATCTATCGTTTTCCCTGGGTAAATGAGATGGAGGAAAACATGTGTCAGCAAACATGTGAGTAACTGTGAACAATTCCAGTGAGAGGGTGAAAAGAAGAAGAAGAAAGGACAAATAGGAGCTAGTAATCTTCAAAGGGATCATGCTGAGTTTGCTGGCACGAAAGTTGAAGAGAAAATGTAACAAAATCAATCCCTTTTCAATTCAATACCTGAGGTGATTTTTAAAATAATTTTTAAATTATTATCATTTTTTGCATCTCAATGGCAGTTTCCCCTCCCTCTTCTCCCAGTCCCTTCCCCCACGTCCTCCATTCCCCCTCTCAAGCCACTCCTCCTCCATTTCCATTCAGAAAAGGACAGACCTCCTGTGACTATTCACCAAATATGGCACATCAAGTTGCAGTAAGACTAAGAACCTCCTCTCCTATTAAGGATGGACAAGACAACCCAGTATGAGGAGTAGGGTCCCAAAGGCTGGCAAAAGAATCAGAGACAGCCCCTGCTCACACTGTTAGGAGTTCCACAAAAAGACCAAGCTACACAACTGTAATGTGTATTTTCAGAGGATCTAGGTCAGTCCCAGGCAGGCTCCCTGGTTGTTGGTGCAGTCTCTGTGAGCCCCTGTGAGCTCATTAGTTGATTTTATTGTTTTTTTTTTTTTTAGATGTCCTTTACCCCTCTGGCTCCTACAATCCTTCATATGAGGTGATTTTTAATTCAAATATTATGATTGCTAACTCATAGCATGGGCATGATTATAATCATGTTTTAACATAGACGTTTATACAATGTGAATTTACATAATTTAGTTACCCATGAAGAAATATATATTGAAAGAAAATTTTGAAACATTTTGATGTGTTTTAGATTAAATGCAACCATTTTTTTACAAATGGTTTCCCTTTTAAAATTTAATATATAGTATTTCCAGCTATATTTTGAAGTCAGCTGATTATTTTAATTCTATACTATAGTGGTCACAAATACTGTACTATACTTACACAGAATGTATGCATTGTTACTGAAGAAATTTAATCTCAAAATAAATTTATTGAAATCCATTGAATTATTATATACTCACTAAGTGTACTTCAACTGCTCCTTATTTTTTGATTAAGAGATGTTAATGTGGGCTTAAGCATAGAGACTAACAGAAAAGGAAACAGTTAGGTAGTGTGGGTGTTTGTTTACTTCTCAAGAGAAAGTCACCAAATTTGCTAAATTCTAGAAAACAAATAAAAATATAGAAAGGTAACTAATGATTAATTAAGTTAATTAGGTCTCAGATAGTCTATATTTCAAAAGTCTTAGGTAAAACTACATTCAAAATATTTGGTAGTCAGAAATATATTTCTAAATGTCAACATTATTATTACTCTGAGAATATCAAAAACATGCATTAGGAGATCATTTCCAAGAGAGTTCTGTATTTCTGCATGTCATTTGAAAATTGATATAAGGGTTCATTTAATAAAACTATGTTCCAAAATACTGTGTAGCCAAGAGCCATGGAAGTTAGAGATAATGGCTCCTACTGGTTCCAAGTTCATAACACTTCTCTAAGCGAATCAAGAGTGTGTCTGTCTTTGAAGTAATGACCAAATGTTTCTGACAGCTCTCATTTAAATAAAAACAGCTCTCATTAAATTTAAGTTGGGAAGTCCCAACTTTAGCTTCCTTAGCTGTAATGCAAGCCACTGAATGTCCAACATCGATCTAAACCTGTCTCATCACCTTCATGTGATTTGCTGTCCATGGAAGCTAACATAGCATGCCCAAATCACTTCCTAAGTTGTAAGTCATGAGTTCTTCTGAAGTAGCAAAACTCGCACATACAATTTCAGTTAGAGAGAAGGAATATGTTAGGTGACCTAGCATACAATATGGTGACTATAATTAAAAGAGGATTATGTCCTTCAAAGCTGCTGAGTAGATTTTAAATATTCTCATGTCAAAGAAAAGATGGTTAGGGCCATTGGCACAGCTCAGTGGATTAAGGGCCTCTTGGGCAAACCTAATGGCTAGTGTTTACCATGTAAAGGTTAAAGAGAGAAGTGATTGGAAAAAGCACAGGGACAAATAGCCAAACTAGTGGAAACACACGAACTGTGAACCAATGGCTGAGAAGCCCCCAACTGGATCAGGCCCTCTGGATAAGTGAGACAGTTGATTAGATTGAACTGTTTGGGAGGCCCCCAGGCAGTGGTGCCAGAACCTGTCCTTAGTGCATGAGCTGGCTGTTTGGAGCCTGGGGCCTATGCAGGGACACTTTGCTCAGCCTGGGCGAAGGGAGGAGGAGACTGGACCTGCCTGGACTGAATCTACCAGGTTGAACTGAATCCCCAGGGGAGTCCTTGCCCTGGAGGAGAGGGGAATGGGGGGTGAGTTGGGGGAAGGGGGGGCAGGAGGAGGGAGGACAGGGGAATCCATGGCTGATATGTAAAATTAAATTAAATTATAATATATATATATATATATAAAGAGAGAGAGAACTGACTCTGAAAGACTGGCCTCTAACTGACACATATATTCCAGGGCATGCATATACCCCACATCTTATAAAACAAATTTTAAAAATGAAATAAAAAATATAAACCTTAGGAGTATTGTATAAATGTTGCCATTCAACAATGGGAATACCATAGATAAATAGTTTAGAAATTAAATTTTTATTATTTAAAAAAAGAAAAAAATATTTTATGACCACCAAAATCTCAAATTTTCTGACAATGTCCATGGACCTTAGGAAGCCAAATTGTTGTCATTCACAGGGTAAATTTCAGAATATCAATAATTACTAAAAGTGGGAAAATTCTATTCTTTTTTTAGTGTGGAGATTATAATTTGAAGCTTTGCCCCTGATACTTTTTTATCTTTTTTTATACATATTCCTCACTATCTAATATATATATGTATATATATATATATGTATATATACAATCCAATATATAATTAAAAATATAATATATATTGTTATAATATATATTGAATTATATATATAATAAAAATTTGATATGGTAATTTTACCTGTTTACCAGTTGCTTCCTTCTGATATGATAATTTTGTCGGGACAAAATTCCTACTTGACACCCCAGCCACATTTAGCTCTAGTAGCTTCCCAATCTACAAGTAAGAGAAATGATTGAATGTTCTTCTTCCTTTTCAGTTCCTCCAACATGCCTGTAATGTAAAGAATCTGACATTTCAGTGACATTCATGGGATCACATGATCATATATTAAATATCTTGATAGTACAGAGTTTTGAATATAACAAATATTGCTTTTTCTTTACACCAATTTGAGTCAAATCCTGTACAACACCAAATACATTTTGGGACAAATGAAGAAAAAATAGTTTTATTTGTTTACATACTTCTTCCAAAAGGAATGAAAATTACCTTTGAGTATCCTTCAACAACTTATGTGACTGTGTTCCTCAGAGTGTCACTAGCCAATGCCTGTCAACTTAACTGCAGGAGGAAGGAAATGTCAGAAATAATTCATTCATTACATGTTTCACCTCGAGTAAAGAAGTATTTTAGTTGTTTGGAGCATTTTGGAATCACATCAAGATATGATTATGTAGGGTGTAAGCTGCGAATAGACATATGCAGATCTAGAAGATCACTCCTACAGAGAATTTTCTTAGGATTTACATACTCAAAATTTTCAGGTACTCATTTCAATTTTATGAAATTGAAATTGTAATATTGTAATTAATTTACTTATAAGTTTTGAATAACAACATTTTTCCAAGATAGATAATTACAGGTTTATATTGAAATATCTGCTTTAGACAGAGTAACTATGCTAATTAATGATTAAATAAATATTGTTTTTACATGGTCTTTGTTTTCACACTAAATTATTTTTACTTAATTGCGTTTAACCAATAAAATGCCTATAAACATAAATGTTAAAAAAAAACATTCCAACCTCCTACTGATAAAAGTAGTATAATTCATTCAAAATTGAATTAATCATTTACATATTCCTTTATCATAATAGTTTGGTCATCTGTAATGAACATGTATCCTTAGCCTGACTCAAAAATTATTAGATAGCTCTGCAATTGGACCCTCAAAGTTTATGCGGACCTTATACATTTAAATATATAATATATGCCATTCCTAATTTTATTAATTTATTGACTCCATTATCTTGCAAATTTCTTTGATATTGTTGTTAATTGTTTTTGCAAATGCTGCAAAGTGAGAGTGCTCTGTCTATACAATTATAGCTATTTCATTACAATCATGGAGAAAGCAACTAGAAAGTCTGAGTTTTGCTTATGTGAAGAATGTTGAGTATCTGTTTACATGAGCATCCTCTTAGAAAATTTAAAGTTCTTTCTCTTTCACACATACAAAAATTCATTATCTATGAAACATCATTCTCATTTATAGTAAGTCATACAACCCTCAATTTTAAGACTGGAGTTTCTGGAGAGAGTAACCAAGATGAAATTCTCCTTTGCATATCTGTGTGACAGTGTCTGGCAGTCATGAAATTATCTAGGCCACTTTAAATAACCAGTTAGTGTGCACTTCAGTTTTGTTTTGTGTACTCTGCACTAAAGTTCACCCTAATGCAAGTTTATTTCCCTAAATCATTATCTGCTCTTAATAGTATCATTCACATTCTAATGAAATAGCTAAGTGTGCTTTTTCTTTTAATTAGAAATGCAAAAACTTGGCATTGTAATTCTCTAGAAATGTCCTTAATTAAAGTGCAATATGGTGCCAAAAGTAAGTAACATTAGCTATGGGGGACAAAAAGTGATAGTGTACATTTTATACTGTGTATGGTGAACTATTCTTACACAAAAAATAGGTGAAAGATTAAAATAACATTGCAATTAGCATGGTATTTTAAAAATATATATTAGTATAAATATTTATGTGCCTCTGTAAATATATGTCACAAGAGTATGAGTAGCCCTAGAGGTCAGAAGAGGCTGTCAATTAACCTGGAATTGTAATTATAAGCACTTAAGAGCTGCCTGGGTGTTGGAGGGACTGGAACTCCCCTCATCTGCAACAGCAGCAAGATGACATTGAATCATCTTTCTAGCCCCTAACAATTCCCCTACTGTCTAAAAAATATGTGACATAATTTTCAAGTATTTATTTTAAAATTATTCATTCAAAAACATATTTAACCTTGCTTACACAAATGATTAGATATGATTTATTAAGCTATGGGAACTACAATGGAATAGGCATGTTACAAAAGACGTCTCACAGATACAATACTGGGAAGATGTGTTTCAGAATGACTAGACGTTTTAAATATTGAAAGAAGCCTAATCCAGTTTTGTACTGAAACTCACAACAGATGTTCATTGTGATATCATATGCTCAACAGTCTACATTATGTCATCTAAGACCACTACTCTTTAAGCTATATTTTAATATACTCTCTTACATATGGGAAAATCATTACATATCCCAATCCACGCAGCTAAAAATGACAAACCTGATATAATGCATTTTATTTTATTTCCACTGAACAAAATATTCTAATCACATAAGTTTGGTATCATGTATGTTGGTATCAATCTTGTGTTTTGTTTTGTTGCCTTCACTCAGCAAGTGGCTTTATATTGCAAATCTTCTTGTAATTTCCTGTAATCTTTTGTGAATCAGTAAGTCTTTACTAGAATCTTCTAACCTTAATTTATGTGTTAGTGCCTTTGTATTATACTTCAGAGTTAGAACTTGAGATATTTATTTCAGTAAACAAGTGTTCTTTATTTTCCATGTTTTAAGTAAAGGAAACACAGATGTACCCCCTTCTCATTCTGCTGCTGTAATCAAATAGCCTGAGAGATGAAATAGGAGTGCAGGAATTTGTTTGGTTTATAGTCTAGGTTACAGTCCTTTATTGTGGGAAAATAGTCGGGGAGCTTAACCACACCCATAGTCGAGAGCAGAGAGAGAACAAATGTAGACATGCTTACTGCTCAGCTTTGTTCCTCTTCTCATTACAGTCCAGGATTCAAACTCAGAGAATTGTGTCACCCCGCCCCCCACCTGGGCTGAGTCTTCCCATATCAAGTAATATTGTCAAGAAAAGTCTCCATTTACCCACCTGATTTAGATCATACATTGAGACTCTCTTCCCAAGTAATTCCAGATTGTATCAACCTATCAAAAATGCTATTTGGCCATGCTCATGATGCCAGGAAACATGGCTATAATTATCAAATGAGGAACAATATTTAGGAAAAAAATAAGAACAGAAAATAGCAATTACCCATTCTTCTTCTTAGGCTACTAATAAATTAAAGAATGTACTGATTATATTTAAAAGTGGTATACCTGTGGAGGTTTTCCCAAAAACATAAACACTACGTTACCATGTGGAGAAAATGCCTGGGCAAAGTGAGTGGTATTATTTTTTCTGAATTCAGAAAGATTACACAATTACACAATCATCCCATGCTGTAACAAGTGAAAAGCAAAGATGCACACTAGAAGATTGATGTTTAGTAGCTGTTAGTATCAAATTTTACCATTTAGTTTTTTGTAGGTTTTTCTAGATTATCATCTGTTTGGGTGTAATGGAGGGATAGTCAGTCTACATTCCAAATTCTCTGAACAAACCCACTTTTAAGTAGGTACACTCCTATATTGTATTAACCTGACAATAGATTGGTGGATGTGTATAGACACCAACCTTAAATAATTTCAGTAAAGTAAAATGAGACTCTCTCTCTCTCTCTCTCTCTCTCTCTCTCTCTCTCTCTCTCTCTC
>CABHPQ010156074.1:0-10793 GCA_902168405.1 Peromyscus aztecus
AATGTGGGTTACACAGACAGCTCCAGACGCGCCCTGCTGCATATGACCTCAGAAGTGCCTCCCGCCTGAGCCTCTAGTTTCTGCTGTGCCCACGAGGTCCTGAGTACGACTGGCAGCATCTGCTCCTGCTGCAGCAAGGAGTCAGAGCAACACTCACTAAACGGACAGCCGTGACAGGATGTGAGACCCGCTAAGCCCCTCCCACCAGTGAGTACATGAGCCTGGGAGGTTCTACCCGGAGGGTGAGAGCAGGCCAAGGCAGAAAGAAGAATCGCAGGGGAAAGGGGGCTGGGAAAGAGGAGAGGGCCCAAGTCATCAGTCAGCCAGGCAGGAAGGCCTCCCTTGTCATCTCCTCTCACAGCCGGGCCTGGATGTGAAACTGTCTCCCCACCTCTGCAGAAAGCACAGCCACCCAGTGCTGAGTGCCAGGTACATCCTAGGGCTGAGAGTCCACCGTCTGGGAAACATGGAGACACCAGGTACAGCCTACTCCTGGTGGACACAGGTTGCCGGACCAAAGGCAGTCATTTAAATAACAATACACACAAGCAGCAGATGGCTGGCTTACATGTAGTTCAGGGACCATGGAAAGCAAAAGAGGACGGACAGGGGCCACAGGCTGTGGAGTCAACTTGCCCCAATTCAAATCCACATTCCACCATTTAGAAAGTGAGGACTTTGGACAAGTCATCTCTTGTCTCTGAGGCCCACTTAACATTTTTTTTTTAATTTTGTTTTTTGAGACAGGGTTTCTCTGTGTAGCCCTGGTTGTCCTGGAACTTGCTTTGTAGACCAAGCTGGCCTTGAACTCGCAGAGATCTGCCTGCCTCTGCCTCCCTAGTGCTTGGATTAAAGGCAAGCACCACCACCCGGACTCATTTAATTCTTTAATTGTTGTAATGAGGTAATAAATATGAAGCCTGGTATCTAGTCCATGTGGTGTGAGAAAATGGTTTATGGTTACTGGCTCATTGCTGCCGTTGGTCAAACCCAACACACTCAACATCATGACCCAGGCAAGGGTTAAAGACACATACAGCAAGTGAGGCCTCGTGTGTTCCTAAGGATGGAGAAGGGTGGGGAGAGAAAATCACATGCCCCTGTGAAAGGCACAAAAATGTCCATGCAGACACCCACACACCCCTAATAAAACTCACTTAGCTCAGAGAAGACTGAGTGCCCCCCCAACCCCCCACTCCCCCGTCCCTGAACAAACTTGCCATGTGACTTGAGTCTGCCAGGGGGCCCATATGACACATTTACCTCACAGTTCACTGGCCCACCTTTCTTGTCCTCACCCTTATTGCGGCTGAGGGGGAAACAGCCTGGAAGGCACCGTCTATTTCCACGATTACTGGAGGCAATGATTTCTCAAACAGAAAATCCATACTCTATTCTGACTACAACCTGTAAGCATCCTGAAACCACATTCCCAAGGCAAGAAGTACTTTCAGAACTTGGGTGCTGGCTAGTTTAGCTCCATATCTGTCTGGGCCCTGCCTGCAGAGAAGGGGACACTTTGACACAGCCTGAGCTAGTGGGTCTGCAAGGACAGGGACACAGGGAGACACCAAACAGGACCAAGAGCCTCCGACCCCAATTAAACAGCATGTTTGTGCATCTGTTGCCGGCCCCAAGTTCTGAGGTAGCCATTATTTATCTGTAGGTTGACAGGATTTGCAGTACAAACCAGCACTTAACACTCAGCCTAAGGTGCCCTTGGCAGCAGGGCCCTTGGCAAAGATCTCAACGCAATACTTAGTGTCCATGTCCTGCCTCTTAAAGAAGGAAGTGACTGTTGCCCCCAGTCAGGGCCAGTGGGTTCAACGATGGAAGTCAAGTCAGGGTCAGGTCAGACCGCACTTCATGAGCTTTGCTGGATGTACTGTCCATGAAGGACTGGTCCAGCCCAGGACCCTTGCTGACCCTGGAAATGACCAGAACCTTCCAGGGATCATCTCTTCATCCATGAGATATTCTGGAACCTACACCTCAAACTGACTCACAGTGTTGTAGCCAAGGTTTCCTCCTTCCTCCGCACCTCTGTCTTGTGCCCTAGTTTGCTCTTTATTGCTGCTATTAAACATCATGACCAAAGGCGGCCTGAGGAAGAAAGGGTTTGTTTGGCTTACACTCCTGTGCCACAGTCCATCACTGAGGGAGGTCAGGGCAGGAAGGCAAGGCAGGAGCAGATGCAGAGGCCATGGAGGGGAGCTGCTTACAGGCTTGCTCAGTCTGCTTCCTTATACAACCCAGAACCACCTGCCCAGAGATGGCACTACCCCCGTGTGCTGAGCCCTCCACATCCATCATTCATGAAGAAAACGCCCCCACAGACACACCCATCTGATGAAGGCACTTCCTCAATTAAAATTTCTCTTCCCAGACAACTTCAATTGTGTCAGGTTGACAAGAAAACTAACCAGCACATCTTGTGACCCACAGCCCATTTAAGGGAGATGCCACCTTACACCAATTATACAGAAAGCCAAGCAGGCTCAGATTGGGGTAAAAACCCATTGCCACTCAGACACCACGTCAAACAAATCTTCAACATCATACCACCTGATGCATGGGGTGTTCCTGGAAGGCTGGTGGGGTGCGAAGCCCCCAGGGAGTGGCCCTGCCTGGCTCCAGAGACAGTCATCACCCGTGGAAAGTGCCACCCAACACAGCCTTATTTGCTATTTTTTCCTTAAAGGAAGAAGTCTTTATTTTTATGTAAAATCCCTGGAATTTTTTTAACAATTTGGTTTGTGTGTGCCCATGTACTTATTATGCATGTCACAGCACATGTGTGGAGACCACAAGACAACTTAGAGGAATCTGTTCTGTCCTGCACATGGGATCCAGGGGTCAAACTCGGGCTGTCCCGCATGGCTGCAAGTACCCTTACACACTAAACGAGCTTGCTGGCCCCAAATCTCTAGATTTTTATGTGTTAACTTTAGGTTTTAAGGAACAATGTGAACTGGGCTTGGTGGCACATGCTTTTAATCCCAGCACTCAGGAGGCGGAGGCAGGCAGGTCTCTGAGTTCAAGGCCAGCCTGGACTACAGAGTGAGTTCTAGGACAGCCAGGGCTGCACAGATAAACTGGGGGGGAGGGGGGAGCGGGCATGATTAAGCCTTTGGAAGATTGAATATAGCCTAGAGCCCAACTGAGAGTCTCTGCCATGGGATGCCCAGCAGGAGCAACCAGGGGTTCTTACATCTGGGGCCATCTGCTCAGTGTACCTTAGATGAGGAGGCTAGCTGAACAGTGTATGACAGTGTCCTTTCTTTGGACACTCAGGACCTAGGTTTGTGTCCATTCTATGTGATCTTGATGACTTACACTGCTGAGCTTTATCCTCATTCTGAACACGATGGTGATATTGTGGCCTGGTCAGGTTATGAGCTCCCCTTACCAGGGCCTGTTGATGCTGGCATCACTCCAGTTTCTGCCAACTAGACCCTGGTCGGCATCGAGCTTCCCCCCAGGTACAGCCCTATCAGACACAAAACTTCACACCTGCAGTCCACCGACATTTACCGAATACCTACTAGATTCTGTCCACTGTTGGAGACACCGAGGCTCTCCAAAGGACCAAGTCCAGCTCTGTACCGTGACAAAGCCAATATTCCGTCACAAGCATCTTGCTCTTGATGATTGTTTATAAACAAAGGGAGAACACTCCCCCCCCCAACCCAGCTGTTCAAGTGTGGAGTCCATCCCTCAAAAACACGGGGACATGGCAGCTTCCTCTGCCCACAGCACAGCTGCACACGCTCACTTGAGATAAGCAGGGGAGAAGTGGAAAGCGACAGGGCCGGTGGGGAGGAGGAAAGGAGAGGAGGGACTAAAGAAGGACAGCCATCCAAATGCTCTCACTGAAAAGGAAAAATAAATGTTTTCCATTAAGCAATTAACAGTGACACTCCCCCGAGCCACGTCATATCACCACGTGCCGTGATGAAGACTAGTAGGACAAAGCCACCCTGGAACTATGAAAATTGCGTGCTGTGACTTGCTGGTGACCTCCTGAAGTGGTGACCATTCTGTCCTCTCTGAGCTGTCAGGTGACCTCTCCAGGCAGGCCAGAGGTGGGCAGGACCACGTGGGAGCTAGATCAGTCCAGCTGATTTGTGGCTGTGGCCAGGCCTGGCTCTCCTAACTGCCCCAGATCCTGATACAGAACTCAAGGCCAAGATGCTGGCCCCTGTGGTGGCTGCCCAAGAAGAACCATGTGAGGAGACAGGGGAGTGGAGGGGTCTGTGGCGCTCTAACCAGAACCCACGGCCAGACCGCAGAAGCTTGGCTGGGGATGAAGTTCATATGGAGCCCAGAGTGAGCGCAACAAGTTGCTTTGGCTTCTGGGTACTATGTGCCTCTCTGGTCCTCAGCGGGCCCATCTGTAAGTAGGGCATGGATTGTGGAACACAGCTTTTTGAAAAAGTGTGCCCTGGTGACCTGTGGTTGTGCCAGGGTAGGCCTGGGACAGACACTTAGAAAGTGCCATGACCTCACTCAGGAGGGAATCCCTGCTCCTGCTGTTCTCTGCACGGGCTCTGAAGAGGCCCACCAGGCCAGCTCCACCTCAGCAGCCAGAGCTATTCTAAGTCCCACTCCTTGCTGCCTGCCTGCTACCACGAGTACCCTGAGCACTTGCTAAATACGCCTTCTGCTACTGATAACAGCAGTTTGTTGGACCAGCTTCCCTCACCCATCAGCACCTAGCATACGGCCTGGCACACAGTAGGTGTGGTACACAGTAGTTGCTCCAAAAGACTGGCGAGTTGGGTGTGATATCTTTAATTCCAACACTCAAGAGGCAGAAAGGTAGCAGGATCTCTGTGAGTTCAAGACCGCCCTGGTATACAAAGAGATTCTAGACCAGCCAAAGATACATAATGAGACCCTGTCTCAAGGAAAGGAGGGAGGGAAGGAGAGAGAGAAGGAGGGAGAGAGGGAAGGAAGGAAGACAGTCTGAAGTGAACAGGTGAACCATGCAATCAGTCAGGAAGGGCCCAATCCACTGTGGCACGTAATGACCCCACTCGGGGTATAGCTCAGTGGTAGGGTGCTTGCCTCGCATTTACAAGGCCTTGAGCTTCACCCCTAGGACAGCTAAACAAACAAATGAACAAACAAGTCCAGTCATGGGTCTGTATAAAGACAGAGTCTTGGGAAGAGTCGAACAGTGGCAGCAGAATCAGGAAGAGGCACTGTTTCTGCCCTGCCCAGATGCAAGTGATCTCTGGTACGGGAGACCCGTAGCCCAGACTCCAAGGCCTCTACTGCAACCCAAAGGCCAGATACCTCCCCTACCAATGACCCTCCAACCCACGGCCTCCAGCCTGGCTTCTGTGCAGCCCTGGGAGGCCAGGAGTACCCTCTCCTCCAGTCACAGAGCAAAGATTGTGTAAAAACTTCAAAAATTAACTAGTGACTGGCCATGGAGACCATCTGGTGTGTGCCACATTCCAGGAACCACAGAAGTGTCTCCTGGAGGGAGAAAAGCTGAGGGTCTGCTGGGTGCTTCTCTCCACGTGAGGAAGTCGAAGAAGTCAAGTGGTAGCAGGCTTCTGAATACCAGGTCCCATCCAACCCAGGCCAGGTACCCCCCAGGTCAGTGTGGCCCCAGACCACCTCCAGGGACCCTGCCCAGCAGCAGGTTTCTTCCAGGGACCACAGTTTCTCTGCACAGATTAACCTCAGCCACTTGCTAAGGTCTGTTGGCTTTCTGCTTCTTTCACTCCAGTCCCCAAGAGAGTGTTTGGAGTCTCACAAGTGGGCTGTAAGACATTCAGAGTCTAAAACCTAGATTCCTACGGCAACCCATGGAACAAGACCAGACGCCTGCTGCTCAGCATCCTCACCAGCAAGAGAACAGAGGGGGTCTCCAGACCAGCATACCTTTCCTGGTGGGATGGACAGATGTTGGAATTCTGCATGCTGGCCTCCAATCTAGGGATCTACATTCGCACACAAGACGAGCAGAGGATTAGATTAGCCACAGGTCAGAGGTCAAGTGGGCAGCACAGAGCAAGCTTCCAGACTCACCCTAGGGTTTGGCTCTCTCCACCCAAGGGTCAGTACTGAAGTTATCTTTATGCACACGCACGCGCGCACACACGGCACCCCACTCACCCCCGGGCTCATCCTCAAACCATCACTTAACTCATATTTCAAACCGCTCTCGATGCTCTTCAGTCAACATGAGGCAGAAACCTTCTATTAAATGCTGCTAATTTTTTATTGATCACACTGTGAATCATTTCATTTTCCATTACCACAAATGTCTCCTATCAGGGCTCCGTAATGACGCTTCTTTATGCAGTCTCGAGCAACTTGTCACTTTTAATCAGTTTTCAGTTTCAGTGTGGCTCAAAAATTAGGAAGCAGACTCTTTCTGTCATTATTGCTTTTGTTTAAAAAAAAAAAAAAGTTTCCATACAGGAAAGGTTATTATACTTGGAATAAATACACACGAATCAAATTCAAAGTAAATTCCTCCATGACTCTAACCAATTTTAGCATTAGCTCTTATAATTTTTTTAGGTTTATTTTCATGGAAAGACTGTGCATAATTATTGTTCGTGCCCTCCCAAAACACTTACGTTACTAAAGTGCGAAACGTCTTCTAACACAAAGACAGATCTCTGGGAAGTAATTACAGAAATGCATTCAGGGGCAATGATTCTATATTAGCTGTCAGCAGCAGACATCCTCAGAAAGGCACTTGTTACCAAGGAATTATTTTTGTTGCTGTTGAAGGCATGGCAGGCAAGCCCAGACCAAAGACGGTATCTGACCGGAAACACAGGATCCCTCATCAAGGGTCAAATTAAGTTTAAATCATTACCTTGAAGCCCAGCAAACTCGTACCTGACTGTCTATTGTGGAGACGTTTTTGAGACGCACTCGAGCGCAACGTGGTCTTCCCTTTCGCAGCGTGGTGCAATTACCTTGAGTCTCAAAAGGATTCTGCCAGGAGCTTGTCACAATAGGGAGAGAGGAGGTGGCAGGGTGTCTATTAAATGCTAACTCATGTCACCAAACAGAATTTTCAAGAATTATAAATTGCCGAGCTGCCTCGAGGCTGACCCCCTCGTGTTAAGAAGAGCCCAGAATATGATCAGGAAAGTGCAGGGATCTGCATCAAAGGCAGGAGAGGTCGTTCTGTAGGGAACGATAGGGATGCCGCTGAGGAGACAGACCAGGGACCAGTGCTCAGCCCACAGGAAGTATGGGCAGCTACGCAACCCCAGCAGGGGTAAAGAAACACCCTAAAAAGGAGAGAAGTGAGGGCAGGAGATGTCTGGCTGCCGTGTGAACATTGTTGCTGACTCTTGGCATGTCTACGAGGCACACTGTCTCCCCTTCTAAGCCTCCATTTCCCTATCTTCACCCTCCTACCTCAAGGCTCTGTTGCAAATTTAAGTGAGAAAATTGTCAGTGTCCCTGTTCCTGTTCCAGGCTTATTCCCCTACCTGAAAAATGCCAAGACCTATTCCAGATGCCTCGAGGAGCCACTGGGCCTCCAGGTGCCGGGAGGAAGTAGAGAGTAAAGGACAGAGGGTTTTCCCAGGCTTGAGGGATCCTCGTGTATCTCAGGGAATCAACTTACAGTTGCCCAGCCTCAGTTTCCCCATCTCTTAAAAGGACATGTGAATCAGAGCAAAAGACCAGCATAGGCTTCTTAATCTGCTCACCCACCATGGTTTCCAAAGTGACAGGCTCTGGCTGAGGTCACTCAGCAGGGGCCCGCACACCCTGCCGTTGCCCCTCCCTGGTTAAAGCATCCCGGCCTTTCGTAGAATCGTCCCTTCCCACTGCCTTCTATGAGGCTCACATGGGGTCACCAAAACACAACCCAGGGACATTTTCTGGAACCGTCCCAGGAGAGGAAATCACCTAAAATGAAGTCTATAGTGGAGAATGGAGCGGATGGATAAAGCTGGGGGAAGACACTGTCACCATGTCCTCAGACCCAATCCTTCAGCAACAAGACATGTGTGCTAGAAGGCCTGTGCGCTGGAGAGTTCACTGGGAGAACAGAGCTGAGGAATTAAGGTTGCAAATAAAACCCTTCTATATATCCACGCGTGGAAGATGGATAAACCACGGTATATTTACAAGTAGAAGCCATGCAGCAATTAAAATTAATGAAACAAGGCTATGTGGGTCACCATAGATCTTCTGAGCATAATCCGAGAGAAAACAAGCGGGGAGCAAAATATAAGCCGTATTTATATACAATACACCAACATATCCTTGTAAACTCTGTGTACATATACTGGTATTCCAACATCTACGCTGTTTTTAAAGTGAGTCTAGCAACAACATTTAGTTGTATTTTACCCACATTTCAGGAAGAAAGACAGCCCGGAAGTGATGGATGCCAAGCCTTGCAGGAAAACGAAGGGCCCTTCAGAGCTCTGTGGGTGAATGAACGAGGTGTGTTCCTAAAGCCGAAGGTCTTTCCTGGATGGCCCTTATTCCCTTTCTTACGTGTGAAATAGTTCTCTTAAATAAACACTACTGCTGAGCCACTGAAGTTTTAAATGCTAAAATTTTTGAAAAGAATGAATAGTGGATAAATTTGAGAACCACAGTGGAAACAGGGTTTTAGATGGAAAAGACTCTGGGGAGGGGGACACACCACAGCCAACCCAGTCTACACCTACAACCCAAGATCTCGAACGTGCACTCCACACAGCACACTCACAGCGGAGCCAGAGGCGGTGCCCACACCCACAGATCCTGCTCTACGTCCCCCTCCATACAGGGTAGGCAAATGGGCAAGGAAGGGGCAGAGAACTGAGAGGACTTTTCAACCTGGAAAATGAAGTGGTACTAAGATACCAGGTTCTGCCAGAACAGGAACCTGCTGCCCCTGTCACTGCAGACCCCCAGTGCCTCAAACAGTACCAAGTACAGACAGCACGCACAAATACTGATTCTCAAATGAATGAATGAACACAGAACGTGATGAATGAAGGCCATGTGTGTCATTATTTAGAGCAGATGGACAGCATCAAGTTGATCATTCTTTAGTAGTTCTTTACGTGTGTGTGTGTGTGTGTGTGAACACACCGGCCACATTAATACATGGGGAGGTCAGAGAAAATGTACAGGGGTCATTTCTCTTCTTCTACCATGCAGATTCTGGGAATTGAACTCAGATCATCAAGCTTTGGCAAGTGCCTTTACCCACTGAGCCATCTTGCTGGCCCAAGTGAGTCGTTTCTAAGTAAATGTAGATTTTGTCCCTCTGTGCTGGGGAAAGAATGCTCCAGCCCTGACTTCTCACCAATTTCCTGTCCCTCCTGTGGGCAGGCTGCGCTTGTGAGTCCTGACTGTGCGTGGAAAGCACCTTTGGGGAGATGAGAATGGAAACAGTCTAATTCAAGAAGGAGCCAGGCACTGCCTAAAATGCATCCTGGCCTCCTTCCACAATCACACATCGAATGGAGAAAATTACTCCAACCCACTCCACAGGAGCACATCCATGCCTGGCCAGCCAAAAGCAGCCGTTGCTAAGAAATCACACCGGGTGACGTCACATGATCACTTGCTACAGGCAAGATGCAGCCAGGGTCAGAGTTCAGAACAGTTTCTGCAAATCTTCCCAACAAAGCAGGGAAAGGAAGCAGAGGAGGCTTCTTGACAGGCACCCAGTACAGCGGCACCCTCTATCAAGTGTGTGCTGTTACAAGTGTGGAAACAGGCCCGCACTAAACCCCCAAGAACAGGTGCTTCTTCTGTGCTGAGGCAGTTCCCAGGAGGTGAGGGTCTGAGCGCCTCCAGGGTCGTCATCCTACACAGAAAGGAGTGAACATGAAAGGCCAAGCCACAGCAAAGGCCACATGATCAGCAGCTTTCCACATAGAGCTCAGTTTCCATAGTGTCCTGGTGCCACCAGCTGTTCCTATGGCATGAAAGAGCGTGGGCAGCAGTGGGTCTCTCCAGTCAGGCCCCGGGGCATCCAGCAGCACCAAAGCCCATAAAAAGCAGGTTCCAGGAGTGACGGCCCACAAGAGCCCTCAGCTACAATGGACATAGGGACACCTAACTGGGAGGGCAAAGCCTGCGGAAACCCTTGCACTCACGGGTCTGCCCACACTCCCATCAGGTGTGCACACCCGCACTGTGTCCTTTACAGGGAGTCCATCAGGCCAGCCTGTGGTCATATCTAGCTTTCTCCCCAGAACTGTTTCTGTGTGTCTTTTTCCACCATGACGAGGAGGGGGAGGGGGAGGCAGCAGATTTCCTCGGAGTTCTGATTACAAAGATAATCGTGATGGATGTCAAACACACAAACTGCATAGAAAACAGCATGAACCACTGAAAGCACCCAGAGGTTCGGTCTGGGACCACCCTGAGGCACAAAACCTCACCCATCCTGTCCCGAATTTGAAGGCAGAAGCAGCAGTCACTGCAGAATGAGGTGGTGCACCTGATGATGATCCGTACCCTTCTACACTTTGATCTCCTCAGCCTTGTGCTGTGCTCACCTCCTCGATGGTTTCTGGAAGCCACCTTTAAAGCTTTATCCAGAGCAAAATCACATGGGTCTGTGACTCACAGCTCAACATGAGCAAGTGCAGCAATAGACTGGGGGAGGACTGCAGTGATGGATGGGGAGGACTGCAGCAATGGATGGAGAGGACTGCAGCAATGGACTGGGGGTTACTACAGTGATGGATGGGAAGGACTGCAGCAATGGATGGGGAGGACTACAGCGGTGGATGGGGAGGACTACAGCAATGGACTGGGGGTTACTGCAGTGATGGATGGGGAGGACT
>CABHPQ010156074.1:10803-44038 GCA_902168405.1 Peromyscus aztecus
ACTGCAGTGATGGATGGGGAGGACTGCAGTGATGGATGGGGAGGACTTCAGCAATGGACTGGGGAGGACTAAGATTTGTCTTCCCGGATAGGTTTCCTAGTTTTGTAAGGGGGTCCACCCCATGGCCACTGAGCTAATGAAACTCTCTGCTGCAGCCTTGGTTCAGAGGACTACCTTCATCAGCATTGCCTGAAGGGAAAGCTGCCAAAGTTCCCAGCACCATCCACTGCTCTGGACATCACTCTGATGTTAAACACACACACACACACACACACACACACACACACACACACACACACACACCCAAAAAAAAAAAAAGACCCATGTGGTTGAAATTATGTAATTTTGAAGGGACAGGTTCCTTCAACCCAAGACTGTGCCCAGTAGTCCCAAAGTCCATTCTCTGTTACTCATGTGTGCTCATGCACACACCTCTGAGCACACACCACATTGTGCTTCTGTCCAGGAAGTCACTGTGGGCCTCATCTTCACACCCGAAGATTCCAGTAAAATGTAGCAATTTCCATTTCAGGAATTCTGGCTGTAACCGCAAGAGGCACAAAACAGGGGCACTTCCCAGGTTTCGTAACCTCCACCTAACCATGGAACCAAGTCATCCCTGCGCTCCAGGGGGATCCTGGGAAGCCCCTACATTCCTCTGCCCCAGAAACTCAGATAGGAGAAAAGGTCAAATGTCGTTGGGACTTAGACTTCCCTTAGAGGCACCTCCCTTCCTCACTGCCAGCTGCTGGCCCATGCTGAGTCACAGATAACCTGGTGGTCAGGGGCAGAAGGAGTCCTGAGCCAGCACCACAATCTCACTGGGGGGTGGGGTTGGGGGGGGATGCAGATACATCAAGACACAGCATCTTACACCTACAACTGCTGGGGACTGTCCTCAGATCTCAGGGCAGAAGAGTGATGATCAATTCACCCTCTAGTGGGAAGAATGGTGACAGACATGCTAACAGAGAAACTTAAAAGGTGACCAGCACTGGGAAGGAGATTAGAGGTAAGGCACGGGATCTGGAGAGGCAACTTCAGCAGGTGGTGACAGTGGCCTCACCGACACCAACGGGATGAGGACATAGAGTACAGAGGAAACGGGGGCCTCATCCATTCTAGGAACAGAGAGGGAGCCCATGTGTCCACAAGCAGAGTGGGGAGAGGTAGTTCTGCAACCCTGGAATGTCACCAGATCCTAAATTTGAAAGCTGGAAGAAGCCTTGAGACTGAGCTCAGAACTGCTGCACCTGGACCTGAATGTATGTGTACTCTGGGCTTCAGGTGGGTCAGTGGTGACCTCAGACAACAAGTTTGGGAGTCTCCACACCTTTGAAGTCATTGAGCATGGCTGAATCTTACTGGCCAGCACTTCAATACCAAAAAAGCCACAAGTATTGAAGTTATATGCAAAAGTCAGGCCTGGGTCCCAGCTCCACCGTGATCACAGCAGAAAAGTGTTCTCATTTCTCGAAGATTAAACTCTACTCAGAACCCTCCAGGTTAGCTGAGTCTTGGGACAAACACACCACCACCTGTGCACTGCCTCTGCTTCCCAAAGGAACGATACCATCAGCCTGGATAGTTCTACTATGCTGGGCAGTAGAGCTTGGGGTCATCTCTTCCATGGCAACAAGGGAGTCGTCATCTTTAAACTCAGAAACATCTGAATCATAGCCCTAGAAGGAAGAACAGCAAAGAGATCCCTGTAGCCAGAATGAGCAGGCATCAGGGCTATGCCTCACATTGGAGAATGTGAACAAAGAGAGCAGCTCCCCTCAGGACCTCAGCCCCACCTCACAGGCTCCTTCCGAAAGCAAGTCCCTAGAGGAGAAAGCTGGACTGTCAGGTAACATCTCACCCCAACCTGTGGCTCATCCACCCAGGCAACCGCGTAATGGGGAGAAGGCATTTGAGACAGGTAGCCTGGTGCAGCTGGCGTCCACTGATTCCAGCTCACAAATGAACTCTTGGGAGATGCACGGGCGCACATCCACCTGCTCAGATACAGCGGGCCTATGAGCCCTCAGTGAGAAGGAATGCCAGACCTGGTCCTCTGTAGCCATTTGAGCCTGGTCAGGGAACTCTGGCCGAGGAGTTTGCAGGCAGCTTGTCCTTGGGACAAGGAAGACCAGGAGACTACACAGGTCAGAAGGAGGCACATGGCGGTCCTGGGACACATCATAAGATGTCATGATGCCACAAGGAAAGGAAGGAACTTAACCAGGCATGGTGACACACACCTTTAATCTCGGCACTTGGGAGCAGAGGCAGATGGATCTCTGAGTTTGAGGCCAGCCTGGTCTACAGAGTGAGTTCCGGGACAGCCAGGGCTACACAGAGAAACCCTGTCTTGAAAAAAACAAAAGAAAAGAAGGAGGAGGGGGAGGAAGTGGGTGGAAGGAAGGAAGGAAGGAAGGAAGGAAGGAAGGAAGGAAGGAAGGAAGGGAGCAAGGGAGGGAGAAGGAAGGAACCTAGTGGACTCGTCCTCATAAAGACTGAGACATGGACTTACCTTAGACAGCTGGACAAGGTCCCCTAACATGGCGGGGGTTGGGGAGGGGGGAAGTCTCCCATGGGCTGTAACTGAGAGCCTGCAGCATGTGCCTCCTAGACCCATTGAATTCCAGGCATTGTCCTAGTCAGAGGTCACTGAAGTCAACAGCACCAAGGAGGAGCACGCAGTCAGGGAGCCCAAGGTGCTGCTGGCAAGCATGTGTCCCAAACAAGAGGCAGGACAGTGACAGGAGGCAAGGAGGCAACTAGAGTTCCGGTGGCCAATAAGGACCTCTCTAGGAAGGGGACATTTGAGACAACACTAAAATGGCACAAAGGGCCAGGCATGAAGAGTGGAGGAAAGGTATTCCAGGTAAAACTCACAGCTCATGCAAAGGCCCTAAAGCTGACATTGTTTCAAAGGTAACGAGCCTCCCATCCAGAAGCGGCATCCAAGCAAGACCTGGCAGAGCATGTGCAAGGGACCCGAAGTACTAGGAGAGTTTTGGATAAGCCAAGGTTTCTAGGTCTCTCACACTTCCAAAGCTATGCATCTACCCTCTGCCTGGTATGTGGGGGGGGGGCAGCTGGCACCTGCTGCAGCTGCCGGACACACCACACCGGACACACGTGCTTAGAGTGTGGGCAGCACCTTGGTTCCACTACTAAATGTACAAAGCGCAGCCTCTTGTGTGGCTCAATGAGGATGTATAAACATGGTGGGAAGAGCAAGAAGGCAAGAATAAAGTTTTCACTGACATTGTGTGTGGAATTCCAGGCAGAATGGCCTTCCTCCCTGTCTCCGGGCCCCCTCGGTGGACACTTCCTGCAAACATTGGTTCTTAGCCTGTGGGGATCTACTTCCTTTGTGCTAACTAATTTCTAACTGGGTTTTCAGCTACTTGTTCCTAAAACAATCCTTACTGCAGTGTTCCATCTTCTTCCGTGGTGACGGCGTGTGCCCCCTCCCCCTTAGCAGGAGACAAGGGAGGTGTGAAAAACCATCGAAAAGAGGTGGCTGGAAGCAGTCAAGCTCTGTCCCCATGTGCAATCTTTATTTATAACTCTATGGAGTCAAAATTCAAGAGGCAACAACAGCAAGGGTCTTGTCCCCAAGATGCCAGGCAGAATAAGGTCAGGAAAAGCCAGTCCAACCCTCAGAAGACCCGCCGTCACCAGGAGCTCAGCACTCCTGCAGACCACCCTGTCCTCCAGCCCTGTCCCTGGCTATCTTACTCTAATTTGCCCGGCTGCTTCCTGCTTCCTCCAAGCCATCGTAATTGGGAAATCTTCGGTTTACACGCAGGCACAAAGTCACTCCCTGCTCTCGGAGGACACCTACAGAGGGTGGAACCACATTCTCCATCATCATTCTTCCCAGACATGGCTAATAATGACCCTCTTCTGCTAATGAAAAAAAAGGACACATGTATGCGTCACGGCTGCTGTAATTAAGCTTGTGACGAGTTGAATTGGAGGGAAATTAGATTTATTTACGTGCCGTTCTGCTGCTGATGAAGCACTCACTATTAGGGAGACTCCTCATTAACCCTCATTTTGAGGGCACCCTCTTTTGTGCTCCGCTCCCTCTACGTCCCCTTCATAAATAGTGGTTGGTTAAAAAGCCATTCTCGGGGCTGGATTTTCTTCGGCCCTTAATTCTCAAGCCACACCACCCAGATGCTGACGGTAAGAAAATGTCAGAGTGATTACAGTTCTTGATGCCTTCCCACCAATGCATTAGCCCAGCGCTGGCAGGGTAGGGGGTGCTGTTCTAGGCACTTGGTGAGTCATAGTAGTGTGGGGGCCATCCCTGTCTCCAGGGCCAACCTAGAGGCTGAAGTGAGTGAATGAGTAGTGGTTAGCTGAGACAGAGATAATGAGAGGGAGCCAGACTGGAGATGGAAGAAACAGACCAAGACCAAGCAGAGTCAGATGCACAGCTTCAGACGCACAGCGTCAGCAAGAGCAGCTGAGTCCACAGACGCAATACTGGTATCAATGGCCAGGGTGACTATTTTCTAGATACTCAGAGGGGGCTGAAAGCCCCAAGAGCTCTGGATTTCGTTCAAATCCTAGAGCTGGGCTGTGTTCAAATCTTGGAGTTAGTCTGTATCAAGGTATCCTATCCCCATGAATCTTTGAAGTCATGAACGCACAATACAAACTTAACGACAGGCAGGCTTGTTTGTTCTTTGTTTTGTTTGGTTTTTCGAGACAGAGTTTCTCTGTGCAACAGCCCTGGCTGTCCTGGAACTCGCTTTGTAGACCAGGCTGGCCTTGAACTCACAAAGATCCTCCTGCCTCTGTCTCCCAAGTGCTGGGATTAAAAGCGTGCACCGCCACTGCCCGGCTTGTTTTCTTTTTGTTTTGTTTTGTTTTTAGGTGTGTTTCTGAAGGGTAGTGTCATGTCATTAAATATACAAATAGACACTGAGATACTCTGCAGTTTCCAGAAATGCTAGACTGTGACAAAATACATGTATTAGAGTTAAGGCAGCATGGTAATCAAGGGCTTAAGCCTAGCAGAACAGTCCCTGCCAAAGAGAATCAGCCCACCTCCCTGGAGTCCTGCAAGTGGCCTAGGCAAGGAACACCAGACCAGCATAGACAACTCGTCATCTCCTGGCTCAGACAGCCTCTGCTGGCCCATCCCTCAAGCTTGGACCCAGCAAAGCTTCAAGTCAAAAGGGCCAGAGACCACATGACCAAGTCCATTGCTACTCTGGACAAAGACACTCTCCAGCACCTTCCTGAAAGCTGTGCAGAGCTGGTAGGGGAGGATGTGGGCACCACAGTCACCATCTCTCATGGGAATTCAGGGATGTACCCATATGAACTGATACCAAGCTCATAGAGAGCAGACACAGAAGCATACAGAGCAGAGAGAGGGATGGGTACCAACAAAGAACCTGGGCTATGGGCTTGCATAACTGCCTGAGTTGTTTTTTTTTTTTTTTTTTTTTTTTCCCTAAAGCAAGAAAACTTTTAAAAGCCCAAGTCCTATCAGAGACAGAGGTCCTTCTAACCCACAGCTTGCCTCTGGGCTCCAGAGCAGACAAGTGAGAATTATAATGCTGGGTGACCCAACAGCTAAGACAAGTATTTGTGTGTAGGTATTTGGCCTTACTTATAAATTACTTGATGCATAATGGCCAGTTTTTTTGCTTTGTTTTTTTTTCTTTTCTTTTCCATTAGACTGTTAACGTTGGGACCAAGTCCAACGCCTCTATCTGTTCCATGCCAAAGACAAAAATCAGACTTTCAACACATGCTTATTAGCAAACACAGCCGAGGGCTTCCACTCACATTCTCATTGCATCTCAGTGTTAGGCTGGGCTCAACTTCATCACTGGCTTTGCTTAACCTCCTGTACTACAAATTTCCCACATAAACTCATGAGTTCATATGATGGCTATCACCTTCCTCCCAGAGCAAGGGAATGAGGAGACCAGGCCCTTGCTGCTGCCAAAGTGATGGCTTCGTCAAGCACCCGCAGAAAGGATATTCAGGACACAAGAGGGAGACCATGCAACTCATGCCGGATGGAGTTCAGCACTGCGCCATTACGCACAGGTTTAAAGTCAGTTTCATCCCTCTCCTATGCAACCCACCTGTCCATAATGACAAAACACAAACACATATCTCCAAGTCACGAGTGATCTTGAGAAGTCAACCCCAGCGAGACACATGACCCGCTGCTTCCAAGGCCCACCTTGGGCAAAGCACCAAATTCAATGCAGCAGACAACAGAGCTGCCCCTGCTCTTGGCCCCATGCCATCCTGTTCCATCAAGGAAGCTGGAAGGTGATGTTTGTACACAATGTGGGCAGCTCAATAGTCAACCCAGGTTTGCCTACCATGGAGGTGCCGTATCAGGGCCCCATAGAGGTGTGGTGGTAAGCACAAAGAGATGGATCTTCTCTAACACACAAAGGAGAGAGGCTAGTCAAAGACCGAAAAGCAGGCAGAGCTCTCCTCACCACAGAGGCTCCACTGGGGCTGTGGTCATTTGCTCAGGACTGAGGTATCTCATCCATGGACATTGATAAAAGGTATGGTTTCTTCAGCCACCCACCCAATGAGTGGGCCATGTGATGGTCACATGCTGACCTACCTTCACCTACCAGTGGCGGGAAATGGTCTCTCCAGGAGCCTCGCCGCCAGGGGTATCCAAGCGTATTCTAACAGTGTCTGTGAAAACCATCTGAAAGGTTTATCTTCACTGTCCACAGGACAGAACTTGGAATTCCAGGAGACCCAGCTTTGAGTGTGCCTGTAGGACACTCCCAGAGACATTTAAATGAGGTGCAGAGAGCCACCCTAATGTGAGCAGCACTGTCCCATGGGTGGGGTATCAGACTGATGAAAATTGGAAAGGGAAGAAGCCAGTATTCACCTCTCTCTTTGCTTCCTGACTATGCACACAGTGTGACAAGCTTCCTCGTGTGCCTGCCACCATGGCCTCACTGCCATAATGGACTCTATCCTCAAGTAGGGAACAAAATCAACCCTTAAGTAGCTCTTTGTACGCATGTGGTCACAAAGGTAAGAAAAATAACTAACACACCATCCCTCATACTTCTTAAAGAAGATCATCCAAGAGTCATACACAAGGATGACAGAACTTAAAAAAAAAAAAAAAAAAGATGGCCACAGAAGTCAAGCCAGTGGTCCCTTCTGGGAGAGGAGAGGCTCTGATAGGATTTGGAGGCGCCTGGCAAAGTTCTGTTTCCAGATCTGAGAGAGCTGGTTTCAATGGCAGTTTCTAACAGTCACTAAACTGTGCTGTGAAATTTCGATGTCTGCTTCGTTTTGCAATAGAAGTTTCTTCACTGTCAGGCATGGGAGGCAGAGGTGGGCGAATCTCTGGGTTCGAGGCCAGCCTGGTCTACAGAGCAAGATCCAGGACAGCCAGGGCTGCACAGAGAAACCATGTCTCGAAAAACCAAGAAGTGTGTTGATCATAAAAGGGAAGCTTGTTATGCATTTTGCATGATGGTGACATAAGACAAGGGCCAGCAATTGGCTGGGAGGTGACAGCCGGAGAGCCCAGGGTCAGTCCCCAGCCAGATGTTGTGGCCAAACGGAAGGTGCTACAGGAGCATGGCAGGCTCACCAACATCTGGGGCCCATGAAGTGCTGGGTCAGGTGTGTGCTTTACAGGGCAATGACAGCTCTGTCCTATTGTGCATAGGATCTAGACATTTAACTCAGGCTGGCCTTGAACTGGCAATCTTCTTGCCTCTGCCTCCCAAATGCTGGGAATATAAGCAAAGGCTATTTTAAGCAGAGTTGCCCTTCGGCAAGTGTCACAGCTGAGCCTTCCTGCTTTTACCATTGTACTCTTGTGGAGTTCAGAGACTCAGTCTCAAGAAGCACTGTATTTGGAAGAGGCTGGGGCCCGACATGCCAAGTGAAAAGCCATTCCAGAGTAGCAAGCTGGGAGCAAGGAGAGCCACCTGCAACACTGGGCACAAGGAGACTCACACCCAGCATCCCACCTCCTCCGCCTCTTCTTGACTAACTGGCTAACTCAAAATTATTCATCTTTGCACACTCGAGTGCACACATGCATACACGCGCACGCCAATGCAAATGCACACACATACACAAAGGAGCATCTTTCAGGGAAGGCTTCTGACACTGCAGGGCTAAAAGGCAAGAATGACGGTCTCCATGTCCAGGTGAGAGAGCTGTGGCTCACAGGGCTCGGGCAATTGAGGGGAGGACCAGCCAGGAGGAGAAAGGCATTTCTGCCCCTCTCCAGAACAACTAACTCCCCAGGCCCCGGCAACTCCAGCCTTGCTTTCCTAATGGAACCATGGGGAATCAAGGGCCGGTGGCCTCCCCACACCGCTGTCACCCAGGACCTGAGGACACAGCCTCTCCCGCTTGAGAACTACCTGTGTGGAACCTTCTGTTCCCTATCTTCAGCCCCAGCCTGAGAGCCAACGGGGCCATCAGCACCAGACTTGGTCTCAGAATACATGAGTTGTCCAGTGAGGGGAAATGAACGGAGAGTGGAAGGGCATGCCCACCAAGGCTCTACAGCCGCGATGTCTGCTTTCCTGAGCATCTCCTCACTCCCCATTTTCCCCGAGTTTAACTCATAAATCCTGAACGGGTGACAGGACATTTTCACCTAAGTGTGCACATGAATCGGCTGCAGGACATTCCGTCCTTGGCACGGTCCCATGTGTTCCCCAAGGCAGCCTTGCTCACCTCCGTCACAGATGTTATCCTTCCCTGGTTCTAAACACACGGATGCGGATGGGACTGGAAGGCTCCCACTTGTGGCTTCTCTCACTTAACTACAATAGCATTCCACCCGGACACTTTGCGGCAATGGTTACAACTCCCGGGTTGCTGGCCGGAGGTCAAAGCACTCCCGGGACCACAGCTGACTTGGCTCCACCAGGCCCAGGCTCCATCTCCTCTCATGCCAAGGTAGCATGACAGCTTGAGGGGACAGGGATGGGTCATCATACACCACAGCCACCACTCAGCTTAAGTGAGACATGGAGACCAGGTGTCTTTCCCTAGGGCAAAAGAAGGGAGTGGGGTAGGCATGGGTGCGTGGATCTCTGTGTGTGTGCATGCGTGTGCACCTGTGTGAAGCTGGCGCCTCTCCTGCACCCGCACACTTGTCCTTGGACCTAGATGCAGACAGCTGGGATCCACCCAGCTCCCCTCTCCAGGCCACGTGGCTGAGGGCCATGCTCTACAAGTGTGTTGTCATGGTATGTAGAGACTGGATGCGGGAGTATGCTGCTCCTGGAAGACGAGGCGGGGAGTGGCCGACCATGCAGCCCACACCAGAGGACCAATCAGCACTGCAAAGAAAGGAACCCCTAACATGGTCTGTAACGTGGATGAGCCTGAGGACAGACAAGAAGGGAAACAGGCAGACTCAAGTGACCCAGCTCACCTATTGGTACCTTAGGAAAGAGCAGACAGAAGGACAGGGGCAGCAGCCATGCTGGGAGCAGAAAGGGAGGCTGACATCAGGGGAAGGGACTTCAGGAATTCTGCAGAAGGGAGGGGTAAAGTGGCCAGCAGTGCATTTTAATGCCGCTGAACTAACAAACACCTCCAAAAGTACTTCATTACAACTTCTCTTCTAAAAAATCATAAATAAGGAAAAAATAAATAAGTGCTGAGACACCTAGACAGCATATGCAAGAAAAAGAAAGCAGAAATCATGGTATTATCACAAACAAAATGCAATTAAAGGCAGACATGTTTAAATAGGGTCATGAGGGTTATTTTATACTATAAATGATAAAAAAAATGGGGGTTCAGGGTCCCAGTATGTTCAGAGTGCAGCAAGCAGGGGAGGCCACCTCACCTCCAGTCCAGATAAAAAGCACGGAAGAGCCTATTCTCTTTTTCTAATTTTTAGTTTTTGGAAGACAGGTGTATTTGGGTGCATGTGAGCACACAAATATGCACATATGTGGAGGCCAGGACGACAACTGTTTTCCTCAATCACTCCCCTCCTTTTTTTTCTCTCTCTCACTAGGAACTTGGGACTCACAGCTGGCCAGCAAGCCCCAGGGATGCAGTTGTCTCTGCCTCCCTAGGGCTGGAATTACAAGCGCATACCTTCACACCCAGCTCTTTACATGGGTGCTGGGGGATGGAACTCAGTCCTCGAGCTTGCAGAGCAAGCACTTTATCAACTGAGCCATCGTCCCAGTCCCTATGGCAGTGGTCCTCACCCTTCCTATGCTGCGAGCCTTTAATACAGTTCCTCATGGTGTGGTGACCCTCAGCCATAAAATTATTTTGTTGCTACTTCATAACTGTAATTTTGATACTGTTATGAATCGCAATGTAAATATCTGATACCCAGGGTATCTGACATTTGACCCCTGTGGGCATCACGTTGAGAATCACTGCCCTAGAGCCTTCTTCTTTCTAGCCTGGCCAATGTGACTCCAGAGAAACAGGCTCTGCAACAGTTAAGAAAACACGCATGCTCCAGGTCAGCATGGTGCCCATACCACAGGCCATGACAGGCACCTCCTTTGGACATCTTTTGTGGTATGTTTGGTTTTGTCTGTGTTTTTTTGGTTGTAGTTTTGGTTTGTGTTTGCTTTTTGGAAAGATTTTGTTGAGTGGCCTGGGCTGGTTTGAATTTGGTCTGTAGCTCAGGTGGCCTCAAACCTTCAATCCTAGGGGCTGCAAGGTCATGCCTGCACCACCAAGCCCAGAACACTGACATCAAACTTTTGTTTTTCAAAGTCTCACAGCCTTGAGAGTAAATCCTAGCTCTGAAGAACTCCTCCTGTGGCTCTTGGTTTTGCATCCTGGGAAGCCAAGGAAACTCAAGTTGCTCCAAGCCTGAAGCTGAGTTGTGGGTAAATGACAGCCTTCAGCCTCCAACCAAGGCTGGCATACACAGGCTCTGTATAATCTGCTTCCTTTACCCTTCGGAGCAGGGCTACAGCCTAAGGGCTCGGGCTACAGGTCACGAAACCGAGGCCCACCAGAAGAAGGTAAAGCTGAGGTTCAGCCCACTTTTCAACCATCAATCACACTGTGGTGTCCTCCAGGGACACTGAAGCAACCTGGGCGCCACAGTGAGACCTGAGACAGTAGAATTCAATGTGGGCCAAGGTCTTGGCATCCTTACCCCGAAGTCAAAAGCCAACTCACTCAAATGGAGTGGTTGGAATCCTTAGGGCACTTGGCTCTAAAAATTCATTTGATCTACCAGCCCAGGAGAGGTTTCTTTGTGATCTATAAATGATGAGGGGAAAAAACTAGAGGGGTGATCAGAGAGGAACAAGGACAGCCAAAAGTCACACAGCAAGTTCCCAACCTTTGACCCTAGAGAGAGAATCAGACCTCACCAGGCCCCCAAGGCATGAACCAAAGATGACCGAGACACAGATGCCTTCTCTGAAGTCTTCCTTCCAGGCCACCACCTACTGCCCACCTGGCGACCAGCCCCTCATTTTCTCCTGCTAATTAACTTGGATGGAAATGTCTTTAAAGTGAGGCTCAGGTCCCCCCACCCCTTCTGTGAACCAATTTCATCACAACGGAAACCATGTTGCCAAAATGAGAAAAATGAGAATCCCCTCCTCCTTGGGCCCGCGCCCTTGAAGGCATCTTATTAGAGAAGGCCAGTTCTTAATTAACATTTTGATCTTTAATCCATTACCCATCCCTCTAATCCTGTTCAGAGGTGCGGATGGCCCACTTCCGCAGGCAGTGTGTCCAGCACCGGGGCTCGCCACAGCTGGACGCCGCCGACAGCCTCCACTCCCAGACACCTGCTCTGCTCCTGACGGGATGCACATCCAGGACGGGTGGGAGCCAGCTCTCTAGCCGGCTCAGTGCAAACCCGGATGGCCACTGCAGATAGGAGTTCACTTCATTAACCCAGAGCCCCAGCTGTCCCCACTGGCCCTAGGACTCTTGGCTCTGAGGGGCTTCACTTCAAAGAAATGGTGTCCTTCCTAGCCCAGCTCTGCCCACTCCAGCACTCTCCAGCCCATGATCAACTCTGCAGCTACACCAAACATACCAAGATGGAGCTGAAACAGCAGCCTCAGGCCCCAGAAAACCCAGAGCCTGCCCTATTACTGGCAAGCTAGTTTGAGAACATGGACGCTCCTGCCTACCACCAGAGGCCATGTCCAATATCACGCTCAATCTTCACTGCTTGCCCGATTGGTGTGGCCCACACAATGACAGGTGCCCAGTGCATGCATGTGACCTGACCCCCACAGATACAAATGCTAGTGTCCCACCCCAATGTCCCTCAGTATCTACCAGGAGCCTCATCCTAACCGTACTTCAACCCAAGTCCTCATCAGTGGCCTCCAAGGGCCCCACATCTCAGTAAGCCCCATCCAGAACCAGCAATGCAGCCACCAGCCTTGGAGGGCCTATGTCCTATCTTTGGCTCATATTCTTCATTCTGGCATTCTGTGAGAGCTCCCTCCAGAGAGGCTGAGCTGACCACTCCTGTCCAACCTTGACTGCAACTCCCTGACCCTCACCCAGAAGTCGGTGGCATCACCCTGTCTCCTGCTCATGCACAGCTGGAGGGGCATTCTGACAAAGCCACCCAAGCAACTAACAATGCCCAGAAGAGCTCAGCTTCGCACCCTCACACCCGGCCTCACCTCCTCAGCCTGGCCCCTTGGGCTCTCTGCTCCAGCCTCAGTGAAGAACCCTTGCTCCACAGGTTCACCTCAGAAACTGCCCCTGGCCTTCTACCTGGCCCTAATACTCCTTTTCTCATACAGAAGCCTCTGACCATCCCACCTACCTACCAGATGTGGTCATCTACTGACCACTTCAGTGACACACGCCGATGTCCATTCACACAGTCACATTCCCAGCACCATTTCTCCTCTGCACAGAAGAGCTTCGTCAGTCCAGTTCACCATCTGGAACATGGACACATGCAGTAGGTGTGCCTTAACACTGGTGACTGCAGAAGCAAATAGGCCTGTGGAGACTGTGCCAGTGGTAATCCAGTATCACATCCCATCCAGGAGACAACCTGTGTCAATAGCATGAAGTTCATACAGCATCAGCTGAAGAGGTAGTTAGACATAAAGCAGAACTTCCTGCTGGTACATGACCTGAGAAATTGTCCATGTATGAACAAAGGCAAAGCTCCTGCTGGGGAGGAGGAAGAGGAAACTGGCCTCGGTGGGAGAGGATATGAAGCCTACAGACCAGGGAGAAAGGGCAGACAGCACGTGGTCATCCACAGACTCCTAAGGACAGGATGAGGGCTCATATACAGTTTAAAACCCAGGGTCTACGCAGACCATCGCCTGAAGGACAGCAGAGCTCCAGCATTCACGGGTTCTTTCCATAGCTGTCCTTAAGCTGCCAGCACTGCCCACGCTGGGGAAGTTACCTGTGCACTAATGACCTGGAAGGACTCCCATGTCACCCTCAGCATCTTAAAGAGGTGCTGTTTGTGCCCACAGTCAGCTGCAGCTTGCGATGCAGCAGCTGGCCAGACGTCTGGCATCTCTGAGCCTCACACTTCCGCATCCAGAAAGCACTACTACCTACAGCCTGAGTGCTTCTGTGAGGGTCCCACGAAGGGTCGCCTGTGGCTCTGCTGCAGGAGAAAAGGGAGCAAGCCCATGTACCTTGGAGGTGCAATCTACCCTGGCAACTCACCCAGGCCAGCCCCAGGCCTCTGCAGAACATGCTGAAAATGCCTATAGGATGCATGCAAGCTGGGAGGTAAGGGGAGGGCCATGGGGGCATGGCCATCAACGCGTCTTCTAGGGCCTCCATGGCCCTTCCTGAGGAGCAGGGCCCCTCTTAAAGAAGACAAACCGATAACAGGTCCCCTAGGTTCACCACCCCTCTCTCTTTCCTTTCCTCTATACTTGGAGTTTCCTTCCTCCTACCTAGATAGAAGATGCCCCCAGGATTCCCCCAGGAAGACTCACCATGGAAAATCTATAGGGTACCAGCTAGCCAGAGGAAGTAGCCAGCAGCGGACCTCAAGGGCCCAGGCCCAGATCCTTCTGTCATAAGATGGTCAAGTAGGCATCAGCACTAGGTAGGGGTAAGGGGGGCCATCCTCGAGCTCTCCATCTCTTTTGGACCTCCACCCCCCAGCTGCGCGCTCACAGAGTTGTATTCTAGCCACACACACAGTAGTAAATACAACAACGTGGCGAGAGTAGCCGGACAGGCAGGTGTGGCAAGAAGCAAGTCCTCAGCCTGTCTGTGGCAAGCATGACCGGCAATGCTTTGGATGGGCAGGCGAGCTGGGTGTCCCCCAAAGGGCTGGGCTAAGCTGGGCTTGCCCATGTCAACAGCTCCTACCACGGTGCCCAAACTTCAGGAGTTGGATACAAAACAAGGTAACCACTGTTGTTACCTCAGGTCAGAAAAGAGCGAGCAGCCCTCCTCGAGGCTCACAGAGCCACAGCAGGTGAGGGCTTCACCGAGCGACTCTAAAGAAGTTGCTGAACTGCATTATGACCCACTTCGGACATCCAGGCAGCTGCCCAGCCTCCAAGGCAGGCTGTCTGCCAGCTCCCCATGTGGGCTGCATGGAACCCTGGGTTACAGGATGCTCTAGTCTGTGAGTGCCTTCCCAGGGTCAATGTAAGAACAATCTCAAGGAAAAATGCTTATGTAGCACATGCCCAGTCGTGACTGTGATGGTAGCCACCAAGATGGTTGGTGGCCCCAGTGACAATGACAGCCACGCTTCCTTCATTCTCTCTCTCTCGGCCTAGGCTGCCAGGAAGCTCATCAACTGTACACTGGCCCAACCCTTATTACAAGTTTCCAACAAAATTAGTCTTTTCCTCTCTTAGTTAGGCTGGCCGGTGAGGCACAGGCCACTCCTATCCTGTCACAGATCACCACAGTGAGCATTTAGTAAGTGTCAGCTGAACACATTCCTCTCTCACTTATCCTCATACCAAAGCTGCAGGTCTTGGCTCTGTGATCCTGCTGAAGGTCAGGAAATGTCCCAGGGAAGAGGCAGTAACTGAGTCAGGTCCATTCTCCAAGAGCGGCTCCTAGGTGGCACTGTGCGCTCCCCAGTTCCCTCCTTGTTGGTCTCTGGGAAGAGAATCCTGGAGGGCAGGGACCCCATTATACCCTGATGCCTCATGCAGCCCAGACATGTGCTGAACACTGTCACAAAGTTGATGGTGGAAACAAAGGTCCACAGGCTTCAAATCCTGTGCCTTTGCATCTTCAGGGCTCAGCAGCCCTCACCCTAACATTAGCCATAATCACAGCCTGGACCCTAACGTCAAATCTAAACTCATCCAGCCCATGTAAACTAACAGCTATGGAAATTCTCCTGGCCTGGTCTCCACCCGGCATAGCCAGCATTCTGCCGCAAAGGCTAGGCCAGGTCGGGGGATGATGCAGGCTCTCGGTGACAGCATGGGTTCACACAGCTGATGGAAGCATGTGGGGTCTGCTGCAGGGAGTCAGCAGAGACAGGAGGTCGCCACACACACATATACCACAAAAAAAAAAAAAAAAAAAAAAAAAAAAAAAAAACCTGGGCAGAGTAGGCTGAGGCCATAAAAGCCCAGAGAATTGGACAAGAGCAGCGTGTTGACCTTCCACTCACTGTGGTGACGGCTCTGGCCTTCAAGGGCCAGCCTAGGGGGTGGGGAAGATGCCCAGCCCTGCTTCCTGCCTGTTCCAGGCTGGCCAGGAGCCCTACAGCCAGCACAGGAAATAACAGGGGCCCCCAGAGGCCGCCCAGGCAGGCCCAGCACCGGCCAGCCAAGGCTGCCCGGGAGGGAAGGAGGCCATTGTCAGCCTTTGTTTCGGTTTCCCCAGCACTACCCAGACTCCAAGAAGCCAGGGAGCTGACAAAGCCTCCCCTCAGCAGCTGTCCAGCCTCCCAGTCCCAGCCCTGCAGACAAGCCTGCCAGGTCCCTCGGCTCTTAAAGTGGCAGGTGCAGGGTGAGAACTCAGCCATGTCGAAGTTGAAGGTGGGTGTGCATGGGCCAAGACGGGCCAGGCAGTCAAACAGGCAGATAGGTATGAGAGTCTGGGTTCTGCCTCTGTCAGACCAGCACTGGGCCCAGCAGCAGGGGTAAGTGCCTGGGAGAAAAGGTCTAGACCCTGGAGGCAACAATAAAGAAACTGAAGAAAGAAAATGGAGAGCAAGGAGCCGCTACATACCCCAAACACACTGGTATCAACCTGACTCTGCAAAAGAGCCAAGGGACCGACCATCCAGGAAGCAGGCATCAGCTGCCCCGTGCTAACACAGCACTGTGGACAGGAGAGGAACCATGTGTCATGCACACATTTGCAGGTGTCTTTGTGGGTATGCATACGCAGTTGAGCATACATATATGCATGCTATGTGGAGGAGCATGTGTGAGGGAAGGCCTGTGTGTGAGTGTGTATACCTGAATGTGCCTGTGCATCATGGGAAGTGTATGTGGGGAGATGTATGTTGTGTGTCCATGACTCTGAACTGCACTCCAGGCTTACATTCAACAGCAGTCTCTCACTCAGACATAGTTCCTGGCAGGTTCTCACCTGTGACCTGTCACTACTGTGACATCATCAGGGCTATCGGCCTGTCCTAGCGCACCTCACACCAAAGGAAGGTCACTGAGCCCCAGGACCATGAACCAGCAGCTCCAGAAGGAGGACCCTGGACTCAGCTCAGGCAGAAGCCCACCATCTGTGAGGCAGCACACGGATCTCTACCACCCTGGACCACAATGGCCATCTGTAGGGTCACGTGCATGTGCTGTAGGTACCCTGCCTGGCACTGAGTGACTGCTCCTTGGACAGCAGTCACTAATGAGTCAGTGATGAGCATAACAACCATCGTCCCAGCCTCTGCAAGCCCATGGGGTACCAAGGCCCTGCACCCTGAGAACAGTCACCATAAAATGTACCAAGTTTACGAGATTCAGTGTCTGTCTGATGTGCTAACCACTACCACGTACCAAGTACAGCCATCAGTTAAAGCAATCAAAAAGCAGGATGGGATGGGTGGGTGGTATAAGTTATGTAGATGCAGTGATGATAAGTGAAGCTCTCAAAAAATACTTTTTAAGAAAGCAGGCAAAAAGAGACTATGTAGTGTGAACAAAAAAAAAAAACCTTCTCTGCGCAGGACAGACTGGATGTGCACATGCATGCCATGCATATTCCTGTCGAGTGCAGGGACAGCAGCCAGAGCCCAGCAAGCTGCCTGAAGTCTACAGCTGACACATCACTGACCATGACCATAAAGACTGAGAGGCTGGTCCACAGAGTGTCCGCCTAGGACGTCAGGACCAGCCAGGCTGGGTTGACCTTGGCCATTTCCTACCAGGTGCTGGCTCTGCCTCCAAAGTTCATGTGTCCAGCCCCACCCACTGAACCAAGCAAACTGCATCATGGGCTCAGGGCTCTGCCTTTCAGAGCAAACCTTGGCTCATACCAGATCCTCTGCACCCCATGCTCCTCTTACGAAAAAGTCATAACCCCAAGTCGGTTGGCATGAGGAGTGATGGTTCTGAGGCCTGCCTGGGAACAAAATTGAGATGGGGGGTGGGGAGGGTAGGGGGGAAGCCTGCTTGTGATGAGAGGGAGGGTGATCTGAGCGACTCTGCCACCCCAGCTCCAAGCTCAGAGCTAAGGTCCAATGCCTGCTTCTCCATGTGTGGCCCACAGCAAGAAAGGAGCAGAGGACACATGCCCCTGGGAACAGAGCACTGCACACAGAGTCCCTCCTGAGCCCTCACTACCATTCCCACTTTAGATGAGGAAATGCAAGGGCCTCGGGGAGGTAGAGTAACTAACTCCACCCTCACACAGCTAATGAGTAGCTGGATTCTAAACCTAGACTTTGTTCTTCTCAAGGAGGACAAAAATCCAGCCCTAAAGTGCCCAGGGCAAATACTAAACAGGAAAGGTGCTGTTCTGGACCTTGGCAAACGGAAGCAGTACCCTGGGAGTGACTGAGCGGGGGTACAGTGGTGAGCTCTTCAGTCCAGCCGTGGTGGTCAGCACAGGAAGCAGGAGGCTGGCACTCACGGAGGATGGCAAGAAACCATAGCATGGTCACCCTGGGAAGCTTCGTGGAGGAAGTGTGGCTTAGGTTGCTTCAAAAGATGAACGGCACAGACTGAGGTCCAGTAAGAGAAAAGACTGGAGAACAAGAGCCTGGTTGGATGGGTGGCATCTCCAGGCCAGCGTCAGAACTACAGTATCTCATGAACGTCTGGCCCTGCCAAGCCACAGTCAGCATTTTGACAAGGACACGTCTGCTCACATGTTCATGTTCAGAGAGTACGGTATAAACTCCTCCAGGACACAGAGGCTGGGTGACAACCCACAAATGCATCACCCCCACACATCTCCACACACCTCTGAGGTTGGTCCTCTTTAACAACCAGGCTGAAAGTCACCAAAGAACTCCAGGCTTCTGTGTCCCCCTGAAGGGTTCCCGGGCCTTTGGGAAGGGGTGACAGCACAGAGGTGATGCCTCCCTGTAAAGCAGAATCGCCACCCCATCCCCCACTCCACACCCTCCGGTGTCACCTGAGAAGCCCATCATCACAGAGTAGGAAAGTACTGCACACCGGTCTTCCCAAGGCAGACAGAACCGAGTCCCAGGGCCAGCAGCAGAACAGCGACTGAGCATCAGGCTGGGGCCATGGACCAAGCAGCAGGAGAATGCCCACGTCTAGCTGGAAAGAGTGGAACTAAGCAAATCAAGCCCCATGCCACGGAGGTGAAACACCAGAGAAATGGAAGGGTAGCAGAGAACAGAGCTCATGGGCTCACTCCTTGTGCCCAAGCTCCAGCATGCCTGGCTACCAGCACACACACGTGCACACAGACCCATCAGAGATGTAGTGCTGCCACCAGAGAGTATGACCCAACAGGAGCCAAGATTGATGGGAGCCTGAGGAAAAGGCGAACCAGGAAGCTAAGAAGGACCACATTCTCTGAGGAGAGCTGGCCATGTCTTGCCCAGTTCCAGGGAGGAACCAGGACCTCTTAGGGGACTGAGCCAGGGAAGCAGGAACCTGGACAAACACACACACACACACACACACACACACACACAGAGGCAGGCACACACACGTGCCTGTGCCTGTGTGCACACATGACAGATGCCCTATCTCGTCCGACTACTCACCATGGTAACAGAGTGGCCCCCTTTCAGCTCCAGTCATCACCTGAAGGCTTCTGAGGTCCCCCGTGCTGCTGAGAAGCAGGTCTAACAAAGGCCCCCCGCTCAGGCCAGCCCAGCCAGGGGGCCTTCCAGCCAACCAGCTGACGCATGCCCGCCATGCTCCCCTGGTGAGCTCAGGGCCACCATGTCTTCCTACCCAGCCTGCCTGGCTCCACTTAGCTCAACTCCCCACAGACTCCCCAGCCGAGCTAATGAGAAACTCCCCAGCTGGCCTTGTATAAAAACGCATTTCATAAGTCTTTAAAATGCTAGGAAATTCTACATCTCTTTAGTGAGACTTTCCTGTTCCTTGAAAATGTCCCTTGGTCCTCATCAAGAGGATGAGGGGAGGGGGACAGAGCACAAAGGGTGGACAACACCCTCCAGAGCAGCCTGGGGTCCACAGGGACCCTGAGGTAGCTTCCACCACGGGACACAGCAAGGGGACTCCCAGCTAGTGCCAGAGGGACAGCGTGGAACCCAGAGTAGGAAGCTCCAGGAGAGGAACAATATGGGGGAAGCAGGGAAGAAGGGGGGAGTCAGTCTTGACTGCCTTCGTTTGAGAACTGAAAGGGGAAAATGAGCCTGAGTGTGGTGATGCACGCCTGTCATTCCAGCCCTTGAGAATCTGAGGTAGGAGGGCACGGTCAGCTACGAGGCCACACCTGAAAGCAGCGCAAACCACCCCCACCCCAGGCCTTCCTCAAGCACAGAACTCAGGTGGGAGTCCTTGAGGCTCTGCTTCCTGGGAGGGACAATGGAGCCAGTCCACTGTCGCACACACCCCGCCTTCACCTAGGTCGAAGGATACGAAGGAGCTTGCAAAGGCCTGCAGTGTGAAAGGCATGAGTGGAAATGCTGGGGGGTCTGGGCAGGGGAGTTTGCAGGCACAGGCTCTGTGAAGCCCCTGGAATCAAATAGTCAGTCAGTACACATTCTGACCAAACAGGACCCGAGTGGCTTCCACTCCCCACATCAAAAGGCCCACTCTTCCGGACATTGCCCTTGAATCACCTAGCCAAAGCTCGGAGGTGACAGACTGCCGGAAGTGGGGGCTGACCACACCCTACCCCTAACCAGAACCGCGCTAAAAGGAAACAGGAAGCGCCACATGCTTGCCCCCCAAAGCCCAGAAAAATGGATACTCAGCCCCTGGTGCTAACCTCGCAGCCAAGCAGGTCCCATCCACCACATCCCTGCAACTTCTTCCCCTGTACCCCCTGCGCCCAACACGTCAGTGTGGTAGGGCAGCCTGGAGAGCGGTGATGGAAAGAAAGCCTGGACAGCGTGTCTGCCAGGACTCCATTTTTTCCAAAGAAGATCTCAAGTAGGCATTTTCCAGGCAGCAGACAAGGTTACACCAGCCCTAGCCAAGGTTAGACCAGCTCCAGCAGGACTCTTCCACTGACCTAGGTGCCGTGCACCAGTGCCAACCTGTCACTGCGTCCCTGGCCTTTCTACAAGGAAACAGCATTCTTACAGGCAGGTCTGCCATCTATGGGTGAGCTGTGAAGTTCGTGCATGAGCTGCCTGGATTCAAATCCCTGCTCTGCTGCTTTTGGCTGTGTGACCTGGAAGCAATCAGAAGTGTCTCTGGGCCTCATACCCAAAGCTGATGAGATCTGACTGCAAAAGCATCTACTATACAGCAGTAACAGTTTCCACCAGCCAGGAGGAGACCAGTGACCTGGCAAGAAGACCTCCAACTCTGACCACAGTGCGGCATCAATCGTCTCGAGCTGCTAGACCAACCAGCACAATGGCTGATCACAGTGGGTGTGGCAAACCGCAAGTGTGTGTGTCACTGTGCCAGGAGTCAATCTACTAACCTGCCCAGGCAGGTCAAGGAACATTAATCAACCATGCCCCACCCATCTCCAACCCACACAGTCAGCCCGCAAGACCCTCCTCCTCCACAGCTCCATCGTTCAGCCCATAGTAGCCAGGTTGGAAGAAAGCTTCATTCTCCCTGAACCCAGCTGGGAGAGAGCACCATCCAGTGACACCAAGGCCAGAGAGTGACAGGAGGGTGAGCATCTCTGCCTCGGAGCTCACATCAGTGACAGGTATGGGGACAGAAACACAGGCTTGGCTGGCTCCTCATAGCCACACACTGCGTAACTCAGAAGCACACACATCCTTACCAGAACTTTCCAAAAGGCTTTCAGAAGAAAGAGGGACCCTGGAGAGGAGAATGGGATCCCATCCACACTGGGATGGACAGGAAGGCAGGGCGAAGGGAGGACACGGGCAGGAAGACAGGTTCAAGACTGGAGACCTGAACACAAGCCTGTGACGTGCCCCCTCGGGAAAGCCATTCCAAACACACACACCCCTTCTTACCTGTGACCAGGCCAAAAGTGGTTGACACAAGGAGTTTCTTTGGCCAGAACAGTAAGTTACAAATCATTCAAAATGAAACGCCTCCTTCTCCCCAGTAGGACAACTGTAAAGGCCATGGAGGAAGAGGAGCCCTCGCACACCCCTGGCAGGAATGTGAAAGGGGGCAGCTGCTGTGCAGAACAGCCCAGGTCTCTCACAAAGTTCTATCCCATGCTACTGCAGGTCCTGACCACTCCACCCATGGAGCTGAACACAGGTGTTCAAACAGAAACTTGCACAAAAATACTAATGGTAGCACTGGGCAGAGCAGCCAAAGATGTGAGTGCCCAGCAAGAGTCCATAGACAGAGAGACATAAACAAAATGAAGTTTGTCTAGACTGGAGATCTTATTCAGTCATAAGGGACAAGGTCAACACGGCCTGCGCTATCACTATGCAGGTGAAGGGACCCAGTCAGTGGACACTCTCGGGGGCCAGCAGCCACAGGCCATGTCCACAGCAGGAAACTAGAGACGGAAGGGCAGCTGAGGCCTACCCAGACCAAGAGAGGAGGAAGAGCAGGAAAATAGAAAAAAAGAGGGGCACAAGGCTTCTTTAGAGGGGTTCATCTCTTCCCCAACTGTGACAACGGTCCCATACATCTCTGAGCAGGAGGAGAGCCACAAAAGTGCTCCTTAAGTGAGTGAAGTGATCGAAAGCTGCTTTTAAAACCGAGTTGCAGCCGGGCGGTGGTGGTGCATGCCTTTAATCCCAGCACTCGGGAGACAGAGGCAGGCAGATCTCTGAGTTCGAGGCCAGCCTGGGCTACCAAGTGAGTTCCAGGAAAGGCGCAAAGCTACACAGTAAAACCCTGTCTCAAAAAACCAAATAAAGGAATAAATGAATAAATAAATAAATAAATAAATAACTGAGTTGCTATTTAAAAAAAAAAAAGAGTCTAACAGTTTTGTCTGAAACTCAGCTCTCTGCGTTGTTTCTGCAGATCTCAGATGACCCGGCAGTTCCAGGTCCAGTGTTCCGCAGCGCAGCCAGCAGCTGGGCGACAGCTGCCTTCAGCGAGGCCTGTATCAAGTCACCTTCTAGTCCACTTGTTCTACCACCAGGAGTCCAGGGGAGGAAGACACTCTTGGCTGTGGTCCCCAGAAGTCTAGGGGAAGAGGAGGAGCTCTGGCTGTGTCACCTAGGAGTCTGGGGGGAAGTGAGGGTTTGGACTGTGTCCCCTAAGGTTCTGGAAGGAAAAGAGGCCTCTGACTGCAGCCTCGAGGAGTCTAGGGGAGGTTGGCTCTGGCTGTGGCTCCCAGAAGTTTTTCCCATCAGCAAAGATCATCCACCTCTCTGAGGAGTTCACACCCCAAGCTGGCAAGCAAGAGCCGCTGAGATCAAAAATCCCTCTTGCAGTCACATACACTCATCATGGGTGCTCAGAGGCAGCTGAGGTTCAAAACAGGTTCAGAACTTCTTCAATTAAAATGTCTCTTCTTCAGACACACCACACACCACACAGCCTATACACACAAAACCACCACACACCACACACGTCATATATACACACTATGTATACATAGCCCCACACAAGGCACAGCCCAAACACACATCATATATGCACACAATATACATATAACCCACACACACCATGTATACACAATACACATATTCCATACACACCAGATACACACAGCCCCCAACACAATATACACATAACTCACAAAGACCATTTGCACACACAATACACACAGCCCACGCAACCATACACATACACAGAGCCCCCACATCACAAACAGCCACAGCCACACATACACAGGTACACGCACACACCACATACACTACACATATAGCCCCTACATACACAGCCTCCACATTAACAAAGCCACATACACACTACCAACAGCCCACACACACATACACACACACACACACACACACACACACATACCTCAAGCACAGGTCTACACCCCATGTACACACTACACACAGATTTTATACATAGCCCCTACATACACTATGCACCATATTCAGTACATACACACTACACACACACACAACCCACACAGGTACACATATATTCTACATGTATCATAAACACATCACACACACACACACACATGCCCATATCCTACACACTCAGACACATCACACACACTTGCCACGTACATATACCACACACACACACACACCATACACACATACCACCATCTCCTGAGTTTTGTGGGTATGAAAATCAAGATCTCAGCCTGGGGAGATGCCTCATCCAGTGAAGAGCCCCCACAAGCATTAGGACCTAGATTTGGATCCTCATGACCCGGTAGAAGCCAGATGGGCCTGGCAGCAGTCCTGTGATCCCAGCACTCACGAGGGGGAGCCAAAATCTCCAGAGCAAGCTGCGTACTCAGACTAATCAAAACTGAGCTCCAGGGAGAGACCTTGCTTCCATATATAAGGTGGCGAGCAGTTGACAAAAACACCAGCTATCAGTTGCAGCTCACACGCACACATGTGCACACGCACACATGCACGCACACACACTCTCCAGAATCACAATCACATGAGAAACTGTTCACCGAAAACCCCCGCACTGCTCAGGCCCCCACCTCAGCTCTGAAGAGCGGGGCTTTCCCAGGGCTCTGCCCTGCATGTCAGTCCAAAGGCAGGAAGGAGGCAGCCTCTCACCAGGTTGGAGAACTCTGCATATCTTTCCATTCCTTCCCTGCCAGGCAAGACTAGGTCCTCCTTCATTGCCAGGTCCCAGATTAAGGACATAGAGGGGACAGGCCAGCTGTCCCTAAGATGGCTAGAGGTTCCGACTCCTGGGAGGGCAGGGCTGAACACAGCGAACATCTCAGTCTGTGTCTCTGAGTCCTCCATCGCACACCCAGCGCCAGGGCACAGTGGGCAGCCTGTACCCCAGGCCAGTGGCCCCACGCAAGTGGCTGCCTGATATCGCCTGCTCTGCTCCTCCTGGCCACCATGTGTTACGGAGAACAGACTGCAGCTATGTCCTATGGATAGGAATATACTCTACCAGCAACCATACCAGAGTACTCACAGTGCCACCGTCCAGTGTACTTGATTCTCCACCTCCCTGCTAGGTAGGTAAAGGCTGGGTTGCTTACTCTGGGTATAAAAGGCCACTGCTCAAATCCCCACACCACAGTGCTCTGGCCACCACACTACTCAGCAGCCTTAAGGACATCACCACCACCACCCCACCCCATCTGGAAAATGAGGACAGCAAGTCTCAGTAGCTTGTCAGGGGTAGTGGGGGGGATGTTCCCATACTCCTCAATGGCACCTGTCTCCATTCGCTGGTACAGCCAAGTGGCAATTGCTCAGTTTAATGACAATTACCAGACAAAGAAGCTTCATCTGGGCCTTTGGCCTGTCCTCCTCAGGTGACCCCCAAACCATCCCACAGAAAAATGACAGTATTACCACTGGAAAGAGCGTCACTTCACAGAGCTATCACAATGATGCCGAGGGTAAAGGGTTCACTGTGACTGGCACACCCGAAGTTACATGCCTAATAAATGTGTCATCACCCACAGACAGGGCTGCTTGCTGCACTGCCCTCATCCTGTCCCAGGGTTAGAGCCAGCTCACAAGCCTGCACTCAGGGCCCCCAAGTTCCTTCATGGCCCAAGTCCAACAGAACTGGGAAGGAGAGACGACCACATGCTCTATAAAAAAATCATCCCAGCACACCAGAAGGCAGCCAAGCAGTCCACAGACAGCTCCGGCTTGTCCACATCAACTAGCAGGTAGTCCTAAGTTCTCTGGAACCACAGAGCATGGTGGCCATGGGGTCCCTAGGGTCAGAGGGGATTCACAAGGGTGAACGGGGCATGCTTGGCTCTCCCATCACTCTTGGGAGCCCAGGGAGCCCAGAGACTGGCCAGCACACTGTGGAGTCACAGAAACGTAGGCGGCACTGAGCACTGTGGATGTCGCCCCTGCCTCCTACCTGCCAGAAGATGCCTCACTACCTTGACCCCTGCAAACCTGACACCCTCTTCATATCACAGCCACAGCCACACTGCTTCCCTCACACCCCACCACAGTTTCCACCACGGGAGTGAAGACAGCACACACAGACAAGGATGGCAGCCTTCTTGGACACAGCAGGCTCCTCCCAGGAGGCCTCCTCACACACACATCTGTCAGGAACTGAACATCCTATTATATTTGTCTATTTTTTTTAAGGCAAGGTCTCTCTTCATACTCCTGGCTGTCCTGGAACTCACTATGCAGACCAGGTTGGCCTTGAACTCACAGAGGTTCACTTGCCTCTGTCTGCTGGGTGCTAGGACTAAAGGCATGTGCCACCATGCCCAGCCCAGTGTTACTGTATTTTAGCAACCATAAGGGGTGCCTCTCTCCAGCTCAAAGGGAGACAAGGACAGCACTGACCCATAGTCTTGTCTCTGCGTCCCTCAAACTGAAGCGTTCCCATTGCTCAGGCTTCCAACCAGTTTCCCCCACGGAGGGAGTCTTTGTCACAAAGGGCCAGGGTGACAGACCATTCCCAGACATAACAAGTCCCACACCCAGGCCACAAACAGCACTCTGAGCTTCTGGAAGGCCCTGGGCCAGAAGCAGGGGGACTGGAGATCAAGGGCCAATTCCCCACTCTCCTGTTCAGTCTGTTACATCCTCCACAGCTCAGTTATTTGAAAGCCAGGTTCAAGATTTTTGCTGGGGCACCAGTGAGATGACTCAGCAAGAAAAGGTGCCTGCCACACAGCCTGGAGACCTGCCTTCAATCTCCAGAACCCACACAAAGGTATAAAGCAGTGGTTCTCAACCTGTGGGTCGCAACCCCTTTGGGGGTCACACAACCTTTTCACAGGGGTCACCAAAAACAGATGTTTACATTACAATCCCCAACAGTAGCAAAATTACAGTTATGAAGTAGCAACGAGCGTGATTTTATGGTTGGGGGGTCACCACAACATGAGGAACTGTATTAAAGGGTCGCAGCATTGGGAAGGTCAAGAACCACTGGCTTAAAGGGAAGAACCAACTCCGTAAAACTGTCCTCTGACCTACACACACTAAAAACAAAAAACAAACAAACAAACAAAACAGTAAATTTAAAGACTTTTGCTGAATCTAAGTATTACATATTGTCATTCAAAACATTTTGTCAACTCAGTTTCTCCTGTGAGGTGAGCTGGCCTGATGAACCATACATGTCACAAATTAAATGTACAACTGCTAATGTTAAATATGTGTAGGGCTGAAATGTGTGCCCAACACTGTTCCCTCTTGCCTCAGTTTCCACAACTAAAACAGAAGGCTGGATGTAACGATTATCTGATAGGACCCAGCAGGCACGAATCCGGAGGCAGCTGTTCAGAATCCAGGGACACACCTGGCACAAGGTGGCTGAGAGGGACAACGAAAGGAATCCCGTCACCTGCCAGAGAACGGGGACCCAACGCAATTGGAGTCTCTGGCTGAATGCAGAACTACCACTCCAGAGCTCCAGGGTCCCAAAGCCAGGTCCAGCCTCAAGCCCTGTGGGCTGCCACAGAGGGTTACCAGTTTGAAAAACCTCAAGCATCAGCTGCTTCTCACAGCTGGAAACAGCTGCAAGAGGAGAAAATCTGAGGTAGAAAACCCAAGGCCCCCAACGGTCACGTCATCCAGCACCCCACAATACCACACATCCCACAAGTCTGAGCTTGCCCGCCCCCATCTTCTCCCCCTGAAGGCATATTCTCAGGCCTGACAGTCCATCCCAGGGCAGCAGTAAGGAATTCTGGTTTCCACTGGAGTTTCAATCTATTAAAGTGGCTTCTATTCAACGTGTTTGGCAAGAATGTCAGTGGCACTCAGAGACGAAGACGCCACGCCTGTCAGTGAGGGGACTCACCACCCATCTAACTTGCCCAGAGGATGGGCCCATGGCCCTTGGGAGGAAAAGGGCGTACTTGTCTCCATATGGAATGGATTTTATTGGCCATATGGAATAGATATATAATCGTGTTGCATGGGGAAGTCTGGACTAGACACAGGAATGTGACATGAAGAATACCGTTTCCATAACCAGCTGGGTGGCTTTCTGGATCTCTGGGCCAGTCCCCCAAGTCCCCAGCAATGCCCCACCAGCCCCTAGGCACTTACCTGCTGCTGCCACAGAGGAATCCCAGGCCAGCGAGAAGTCCGAGGCCTCCCCCTCTTCAACTGGAAGAGAAGAAAGAAGGGCTGTGAGCTTGGAAGCTGTACACAGAGATCACGGGGTAGGACAGGTCAGGGAAGATGGGAGCACCGTGGGGGTATTTATATGCCATCTGCCCCCAAGGGAAGGGCAGCACAAGGCCTACGACAAGGTGGCCTTGTTGGTGTCACAGATTTGAAACCGTGACCAGAGTAGAGCACAGGGGCCAGGGCATGTTTGGTGGGTAAAGTACGGCTGTGCAAGAGTGAGGACCTGAGTTCGGGTCCCCAGAGCCCACACAAAGCCGGACACCATATATATCTGTAATCCAGGTGTTTTTATGGTAAGACTGGAGGCGAAGACGGGAATCTCCAGAAACGCATAGGTCTGATAGCTTTGTGTACACAACAGCAAACAAGAGATCCTGTCTCAAACAAGGTAAAATGCAAGGACCAGCACCCAAGGTGTTATCCTGTCCTCCATGTGTACGTACGTGTACACACACACACACACACACACACACACACATGCAGGCACGCACGCACACACCATATATACATACAAACATATAGATTCACACACACGAAGACTATAAATAATAAAAAGTATCAAACATGAATGGCAAGTAAGTACTATCTCCATTATGTTTTCCATAGGCCTGCATCCTGGCAGACATCACTAATCAATCACAGCACTGCCACCAGCCAGACATATCAGAATCTTTCTCTACTTAGTGCTACAACCATTAGTACACAGTGTCTACTCCTGAGCAAAACATCTGCCAGCCACAGATATGAGGCAAAACTGAGAACAGTCCCTAATCTTGCAGGCATTTTCCCCTACCAAAGGCCACATTGCCTACCACTGCTACAAAGTCTGCTTTGATAATGGCAAGGGGCAGATATAGTGGCTCCTGAAGGTTGGGGAAGTTCAGTACAGTATTCTGCACTTGGAGATGTGACCTGCAGACAGACCTCAGCACACACAATGGCCTGCAGATAGAATCACTGCAGCTCATTGGCTGGTAAGAGGGCAAGGGAACTCACCTTCCCCCACTTCAGCCTGGACCCCACAGAAGGATGCTTAACAGGGATGGAGTCTCCCCATCCCAGACCCCCAGCACTTGAGACCAGGCTGGTGGGGAACAGGGGAGAAACACTATACAGCATAATAGCACTCTCGTCCTGGAATCAGTCCCAGTCTGGAGCACATAATAATATTAAAGCTGGGTTATGGACTTTGTAAATGGAACTTTGTTTAAGCCAAAAATGTGCACACATGTTTTTCAGATTTAACAGGCTCTGCAGCTCTGCACACGTGCAAGCTGAAAGGACCTGAGCCACCCACCTCTCTGCCCTTGATGCTGGAGCTGGAATAGCTGGGTGCCCACTGTGAGTCAAGCACTGTTCTCCGTGTTCCTCGGCAGAGGAGCACCTAGCCTCACAGCTAATGAGGGCAAGTTTGGGCTCCAACTCCAGGCGGTCCATGAAGAAAGGGGTTCTCTATGAATCGGGGTACAAAGGACATGTCTATAATCCTGGCCAGCTCAAAAGCAGAAAGACAGTATGCTAAGTAGTCACCCAGTAAGAAGAAGGAGAGAGCTGGTTGGTCAGAACCTGGGTTCAAATCTTGGCTCCGGGCCTCATGAGCTGTGTTATCTCAAGCCCTACACTCAATTCCATCAAGGATGTAGAGTTATGAAGTCTGACTTCCCAAGTCCTTGGCCTTGAGGATGGTCCCTCCCCATGAGAAGAGCTAACACCAGCCATAAAAGAAAGCAAATGTGAACACATCTACCATTTTGTACCCTGCAGGGACAAGAAGCTAAGGACTGCTCTGTCCTGGAGACAAGGGACTGACTGCAGAGGTAGGAGGAAAGTGGTCCAATGCAGCTGTCGAGGAAGGTCAGAGTTAGCAGGCCACGGTGCAGACTTCCTGCAGTATGTACGGTGGCCCTGACCATGGCCTTCTCAGTGAGGGGCCCATACGCCAGCTGGCCTTGTGCCTAGAACATGAATGTGTTTTCCCACAGCTGCTGGCACGCAACACCTCCCCATGCCAGCCCTGGCCCACATTCTGCCTTTTGAAGGTGTGAGCATATGGCCTTTATACATTCTTGATGAGAGAAGAAAATGCCCCACCTGCCCCATTCTACTTAAGGCTACTGTCCAACGCTGTGAGAACGAAGAGGGTTTCCTACCTGGCCAGGCTCTGCAGTGCAATCTGGGTTCCCAAGATGACCAAAAGGACTACAGGCACAGAAAAGAAACCATACCAAGTGCTGACTGGGACATGGACAGACTGTTCTCTGGGGGCCTAAGGGCCCAGGCTGGGAGCCCCCACATCCTTAAGCTGGAATTCTACTGCAGAAGCACAAAGAACCCATGAGGGCTAAGCATGTTGGAGATGACGAGCCCGTGCAAGGCCAGTCTGGCAGCAGACCACAAGGACTGCCCACCATCCAGGGGTGGTGCTTTCTGAGACCTCCCCAGGTTCCATAGGTAGCAAGTTTATGAGATCTAACATCAATAGAACCAAGACACGCCTCTAACCATGGCCAGCCTCCAGTGTGTTGGGCATCTGTGAGGAGCGTGGCTTGAGAGGACAGAGCAGCACTCGGCCTGTACAGGAGGTGCTGGTGCAGAAGGACTATGTCCACATCGATGCTGTGCACAGTCTACAGGCACAGGAACAGCATGAAGCTCACAGAAGGCAGAGTCTAGGAAGGGCTGAATTCACCAGCAGGGCACACGATGCAGCCTCAGGCCAGTCATCTGCAGGAAGCCCCTCTGTGAGGAGCCCGGAGATTCTATGTCCAACATTTTCTGTGGCATTTGCACACGTAAGATCTGTCGCCTGTTGCAAGACCACAGTCTCTTTCTACTCCAAAGTCTCTTATATCTCCCTCCTACCCCATCGGTCATTCCTGGTGGCAGTGGGCACTGGGGTAGTTTTGTCTCACAGGGATCTCAAAGTGGTTTGCCTCCTGATCCCACAAACTAGCTCCATTTCAGATCCAAGCAATAGATGTCCAGTAGCGGGTGTCCAAATAAAGGATTCTAAGGGTCCGTAAGGGCTTCAAACATCAGAAACCACTTTCTTTCTCAGCTGTGGGATCGATGGCTAACTGAACCCTGGGAATGGGTGAGTCCCATCAAATGCTGTCTCTGTAACTCCTCTCTGGGACATGCAGAGTTTGGCCTGTGTACCACGATGAGATGTGCAGGTCCACCCAGGGCCTGTGGACTGGCCTCTGATTGGCAGACCTCAATGACAGACCAGCGTATTAAGGTAGGTGGACATCGTGTAAGCCACTTGCTCCTGGCTGGAGAGCAGTGTCACCTCCACCGAAGGGCAAGGCCTCCCCAATACCTCACGGAGGCAGAAGAGACACTGAAGACAGAAAAAATGCAGAAAGCAAGGCAGGGGTGAGGAGAACGGAAAAGCACCCTCCAGCCCAGCAGCCTGCTAGCTCAAAAGGGCACTCCTGCCCTTGAGCTCTGGCAAAATCAGACAGGACCTGTTTTGTCAAAGGCAGGAGGGGATGGCGCACTGGAGACAAGTTCTAAGGTGATAGCATCAGGAAGTGAAGGAAGAAAGAGAAAGTCTGACTGAGACCAGAGCCCTCTGAACCCCAGAACACACCCCAGGCCAGTGTGCACCAGGAGCCCAGAGGACACACCCCAAGATTAGATTCTAAACACCCACACAATGGGCATTTTTCTTGGGAAAGTATCATTTTCACCAAAAATTATCTAGGAAAATGTTCTCCCCACAACCACCTGCCAACAAGAACCCCTGTACTCTTTGGAGAGTTTTTTTTTTTAATGATTTATTTATTTTTATTTTATGTGCATTGGTGTTTTTCTTGCATGTATTTCTGTGTGAGTGTGTCAGGTCCCTTGGAACTGGACTTACAGACAGTTTGTAATGTAGGTGCTAGGAATTGAACTCAGGTCCTCTGAAAGAGCAGCCAGTGCTCTTAACAGATGAACCATTTCTCCAGTCCTACTTCTGGGGTCTTAGTAGACTCTCTTCTGTTCCCTGGATCCAGGGACCACCCTACCCTTGCAGAGGAGCCAGGCTCACCTTGGCCCCAAAGAGACTCCTGAGAGTCCCCCATCCCATGGGAAATGGTAAGCCAGGCAAGCTCATCCTTAGAGAAGCCATGTTACCCCCACCAGGTTAGGCCCCAAGAAAGTCAAGAGGCTCTAAACCCAGAATCTCACTATCGAACAAAGGAAAGCCTCGCTGCTCCAGGAATGAAACCCACACAGGGCTGAGGGTGGAGCTCAGAGACGGGCACTAGGCAAGTATAGGGGAGACCTGAGGCTGACCCAGCACCCCATAAATAAATGAACACAGGTAGGGTGGAGAGGCTGGCCCACCGTGTGCAGATGTGCAGGCTGGGCACTTACAACAGGCCAAGCAAAGGTAGGAAAAGGAGGTGAAACGTAAACTGCTGTGTTCACCAAGCAGTGTATCCTGGGGCGGGACTGTGGATGCCCAGGGAAAAGATCATGTATTCCTCTACACAAGAGCGTGATGGGTTCCTTGTCCAAACAGCACGAAATTGCTGGAATGCAGAGCCCGGCCTGTGATCCTCTCTGAACCAAGCCCCCAGGGAAGATGACCATGTTCAATCAAGAAAAAACCAAGCACAGGCACAGAGACGCTCCCTCCTGACCCCACTCCAGTCCTCCACACCAGCTAGACCTTCAAGGAAGCCTAGAAAGAGCATGAGGGTCACCCCCAGTCCTGGAACCCCATGCTCTCTGTTTCCTCTGGTCACTTGCTAAAATGAGAACAACTAGCCGGACACAGCAGTAAACGCCTGTCATCCCAACCCTCAGGAGGCGGAGACAGGAGGACCACAGGCTAGCCTGCCGTTGTGGGGGAGGGTGTGGGGAAGGAGGCTGATTCACAATACTAATGGCAACACAGGAGGACCAGCATGTCCTAGAGTGGGACTAAGTGGCAGCCAGGACCCTGGGCTCCCTCCCGTGGTTCTCTGGCCACACCCCCAAGACTAGCACCTCACACTGAAATAGCTGAATTGAGTTAAAAAAAAAAAAAAAAAAAAAAAAAACCTACTTTCTAGAGGTTGGAGGATCAGGGTATAAGATCAGCCCCAGCTATATAGCAAGTTCAAACATAGCAACCCTGTCTCAAACAACCACCATCTAAAGGAAAAAAAAAAAAAAAACAATAACTAGACTTCATGACTCCAAAACTAAAAGTGCCTGGCACAGCAGCATGGTACAACATCACCATGGAAAGCCATTGCCCAAGTTCTTTGGGAGACTCAGCCTTGAAGCCCCTATCCGAACGAAGACTCAGAACCATGGAATACACAGCTGGACCCACCTCCTTCTCCAACTGCCCTGCCATCTGCACCCTCTTAGGCTCCAGGATAAAAGGATTGGGAGGGGCCAGAAGAGGGTGGCAGTTACAGACCAGCAAATGAGGTGGCAGCGGCGGTGATGGTGGAGGTGGAGGTGGTGGTGGTGGTGTGGAGGTGGTGGTGGTGGTGTGGAGGTGGTGGTGGTGGTGGTGTGGTGGTG
>CABHPQ010156076.1:0-42658 GCA_902168405.1 Peromyscus aztecus
TTTTTTTTTTTTGGTTTTTCGAGACAGGGTTTCTCTGTGTAGCTTTGTGCCTTTCCTGGAGCTCACTTGGTAGCCCAGGCTGGCCTTGAACTCACAGAGATCTGCCTGGCTCTGCCTCCCGAGTGCTGGGATTAAAGGCATGCGCCACCACCGCCCGGCTTGAGTTAGAATTTTTGTAGCTTTTTATTTTAGTTTTTGGTATTTCTTTTTCTATTGAAAAATATTTCAATAAATGGGCCTGCTGAGTCTGCAGCTGGCATCTGTCATGGCTCAGGATATTACGGAGGCTCAGGATTGCTGGGAGTTTGAAATAAACCTGAACTCAAGGTCTGTCTGGGTTGTAGAGTGTATTTGTCACACAGACCTCAGTGGAAAAGTGTAATAGAGCCCATCGTTACCATCTGTCTGCCTAGTAGGGGCTAAGGCAGGAGGCTGTGAATCTTCGTCTTACACTAGAGATGTTTTGAATGTCGTGTTGCAGCCCTGACTATCCTGGCTGATGTGCAGAGGAGCCTTGCCAAGCCCAGCCTGCTGCCTGAAACTGCTCTCCCTTCTATGCTGTGTGACTCTGAAAGGCAGTCACAGATGGTGGCTGAGCTCGAGCTGGAGCCGCTGCTGGCGGCTGCAGGATGTTCTCGGGACAGAAGCCAGGAACGTTCTGGAGCTGGCAAGCCTGTTTCTGGACCTTCCGAGGATATTTTTGTAGTTCTGGTTCAGCTGCTGTTAGCTTCCTTCTTACTGTTTTGGAGGTCGTCTCTGTAGCTCACTTTGGCCCGGAACTCAACTACGTAGGCTAGGCTAGCTTTGAAATGCCAGCCTGTCACCGTGGCTGGCACTTCTGGCTGTCTCTTCAATCTGTCTAGCGATGAGTGGCCACTGAAGGGAGGCTGAAAGAAGGTGTGGAATCAGCTCCTGAACACTCTGCTATGCGAGGCCCACGTGTTAGGCCGTGCAGACCAGTGGTCTGTTTAGGACTCCGTCATGGCTGCTCCCTCTGAGGACCCAGTCTCTGCTCTCGTGGTCTCATCGTGACCACTGTCTCCTCCTCTTTGAGACAAGATCTTGCTGTGTAGACCAGGCTGGCCTAGAACCCATTTGTCTTCTGGTTCAGCCTCCCCAAGTTGCTAGGATTGTAGATGTGTGCTACTACACCCAATTCTATACTTTTCACAGTACAGATTTATTTTATTGATATCTCCACAACGTAAGTGTAGTTGCTGCTCTTAGAAGATCATACAAATGGCAAAGGGAAAAATAGGCTAAACCTCACCAAAGCGGGCATAAAAATGGTATCGTCATTTATTTTATGTGTACAGGTGTTTTGCTTGCGTGTTTGTTTGCAGCATGTGTGCCATGGTGCTCTAGGGATAAGAAGACGGCATTGGATCCCCTGGAACTGACTGGAGTTACAGATACTTGTTAGCTTCCAGCTGGGTGCTGGGAATTGAACCCAAGTTCTCTGGAAAGCATCCGGTGCCCTTAACCATCAAGGCATGTCTTTAGCCTCTTAAGATGAAAAAATGTAAACTTGTGCACATTGGCACATGTGTGGAGATCAGAGGATGACTGTGGGACTTGTTTGACATTTTAAGCTGCAGTGCAGTGGAGCCTGTTTATACCCATGAGGTGCAGTGGCTCTAGAACAACTGATTTTATTGGCGGCTTTATCAGTCACTGCCTTGGCTGGTGAGGCGCGTGCACTGCCTGGGCTGTAGTCATCTCCAGAGGCTCTTAGGTGTCCTGGTTTATAATAAGAGGGGAAGTCACAGTAGTGACGACGTCATTCTCTTCACGCACCCTTTGGAGAGTAGCCCAGGCAGTTCCGAATTGTGTGTCTGTGTTGTCTCCTCCTTTCTCCGGCAGTGGAGTAAGTGTGAACACTCTGAAGTGTCTCCAAAGTTAGTATCCCTGGTAGAGCATGCAGCTTCAGGTATGTGCTCTTTTTGAAAGAGCAATGCGGATCCGGAGACCAGAGACTTGTTTAGAGTAAGCTCATGGCTTGGAGTCAAGGGGCTGGTACCCCACAGGCCATCTATTAGCGAGGGAAGAAGCACTTTGGGATCTCTAGGAGCCTTCTGGAATAGACATAACTATGGGAATGGATGGTCCCTCAGAGAGCTGGCTGGCAGTTAACTGTTACTTTTTTTTGTTTAATTTTATTTTATGCATATGAGTGTTTCATCTGCATGTATGTCTGTCATGTGGTAGCATGCCTGGTGCCAGAAGAGGACGTTGGGTCCTTTGGAACTGGAGTTTAGGTGTTTGTGAGCCGCTGTGTGGGTGCTGGAATCAAACCTGTATCCTCTGCAAGGACACCTAGTGCTCCTAACCACGGGGCAATCTCCCTGGCACCTGGCTTACTGGGTCTTACTGGGCGTGTCCCCAGTCCATCTTTAGATTAGTCAGTGAGGTGAGATTGACAGTTTCAAGATGAAATCCAGTGCTTTTTTCCCCTCTTCCTCCTCCCTTTGCTTCCGGGCCAGTTTAGTCTGAGATTTCAAGAGATTATTAAATCACAGTACAAATGCTGCTCACATGTTGAGTCATTCTGACGAGGCATAATAGGAAGTGAGATGAAGGGAAGAGACGTGAGTGGTGACCCAGCCTGGTCCTAACAGAGCATTGGCTATTCTCCGGTCCTCCAGCATTGTCTGCTAACACTGAAAAGATGCAAGTCAGGCTGACTCAGTGGTTAAGAGCGCAGATTATTCCACAGGACCTGAGTTCAATTCCCTGTAACCACACTGAGTGGATCACACCTGCCTATATCCTGTTACCAGCTTTGGGGGATCTAGCACCAGGCATCCATGGGCACCTGACACTCACATGCCACACCCCCTCCCCACTCCCACTCACATAATTAAAAAAATAATGGAAATAAACTTTAAAATACGTGGTGGTACATGCCTGTAATATCAGCTGTTTGGGTGGCTGAGGCAGGAGGATGACAAGTTAAAGGCCTGACATGGCTGCCATGCTTAGTTCAAGGACAAAGCCGACCTAGTCAACTTGGTGAAGGGTCAGGGATGTAGCTCGTGGAAGAGTTCTTTAGCATGAAGTCCAAAGAAAAGACAGGACTCATACCATCCCCTATGACTCAGGCCCATCCCTTATGAGGTAGCGTTAGTCCTGTGGATTGAGATCCCTGGGGATCAAATGACCCTTTCCCAGGGGTCGCCTAAAACCATTGGAAAATACAGATGTTTACAATTTATAACACAGTAGCAAAATTATAGTCATGAAGTAGCAACGAGAATAATTTTATGGTGGGGGGGTTACCACAACCTGAGGAACTGTATTAAAGGACTACAGCATTAGGAAGGTTGAGGACCACTGCTTTAGTGTGCCCACCCCCTTTTTTCCTTCAGATTTCCTTGTTGCCTGGGCATTTACTCCTATTTTCCAGTCTTTCTTTCCTGCGTGGCTTCATCCTATGTTGGACACTGTTCTTGTGACTTCCTTCCCTCAAAGCACCTTGATAATGAAATGCTTGTATCGAAGGTTTAGGGCAATGGGGGTTTGAGCCTGTTACCAGCAGCATTCTGGCATGGTCTGTTAGACACCCGTCAACCATTGCTGGCACACCCGGTAGGCATGCTCTGCCCTGCTGGAGGCGCTGCTCTTTGCACATCTCACTTCCAGGCTTCCGGTATCTGCTGGTTTCTTATCCAGAGCCCTTTCCCCTCTCCCAGGCTCCCCCAGTAAACCCTGCCTCTGTCCGCTGCTTCAGACACCCATCTGATTGTGTTCCTTGAACAGCTAGACTAGAGGAAGCAGAAGGAGGTGGGAGCCTTGACACTTGCATTTTAAAAACTGCATTAAAATTTTAGATAGAGCTAGCCCCCCATAAGGGTCTCTAAGAAAGAAAAGACCCTTATAAATATTGAGTTTCTTTTGTTGTCATTTGTTTTCATATTTATTATTTATTGTGTGGGAACTTGTGGGGCCCAGTTCTCTACTCACATCCCGGGGGTCCCAGAGATCTAACTGAGGTGGTCAGTCTTGGTGGCAAGCACCTTTACCTTCAGATACATTTGCTTGCTTCAAGGTTTACCTTTCTTTTGCCTGGGGTAGATTTTGCATTGTTAGTTTATATTTATCACCCACCACCACCACCACCACCACCACCACCACCACCACCACATCTCATCCTTACTTCCTTTTCTTGCTCTTTATTCACAGCATGGTGGTGTGTGCCTGTAATCCCAGCACTTGGGGAGGCTGAGGCAGGAGGACCACTAGCTAGTTTCAGGCCACCCTAAAAGGGCATATACAAACAAGATCTCGGTTTTAAAAAAGATGATGGGGGCTGGAGAGGTGGCTCAGTGGTTAAGAGCACTGGCTGCACTTGCAGAGGGCCCAGGTTCAATTCCTGGCACCCACATGGTCACTCACAACTGTAACTCCAGTTCTCGGAGATCCCATGCTGTCTTTTAGTCTCCGTGGGCACTAGGCACATACATAGTTCACAGACATAATAATGTACAGGCAAAACACTCATACACATAAAATAATAACTAACTAAAACAAAATAATAATGGTGGGACATCTGGTTCCATGAGGCTTTAAGTGACTCAGCTGAGTGAAGCTCTTCCCCTGAGAACAGGAAAGGAGTGCTTGTGTGAAGCAAGACTACAGACTGGACCTGGAGAGAGTCAGCTGCATGAGGAAGTAGGCAGGGAAGGCCTTTGGGAAGCTTTGCTCTAGTGATATGTCCGCAGTATATAGACTCTGGCTCCATTATGTGGAAGCCAAGCGTTCGCAAGCATGCTCTATCTCTACTTTTGAAACTGCAAACTAGGAAGAGTGTAACCCATGGCCCAGTTATTACAGAAGGAAAGGAAACTGCAGCCAGGTTTAGGGGTTAGGAGCAGACTCCCCCCGCCCCCCAAGTTTCTCTGTGTGGCGTGGCCTTGACTGTTCTGGCGCTCACTCTGTAGACCAGGCTGGCCTTGAACTCAGAGATCCACCTGCCTCTGCCTCTTGAGTGCTGGGATTAAAGGCGTGCGCCACCGCCGCCCATCAGGAAAAAATTAGCGACCTGACCATGCCTGTAACCCAGAACAGCCTAGGCATCACAGTCTCCCCCCAACAGAAATAGCTTCACTTAGAAATTAAGATGGCAGCATTTGGCAGGCTGAGTTTGACACCAGCATGGACTATGGTTGGAGGCCCCCCAGAGCTACACAGCAAGACCAGGACTCTGTCTCAACAAAGTAAAACAAAACAAGAAGAAAAAAGGAGGGGAGCCAAGCATGATATAAAGTCTATAGGTTTTTATGTAAAACTCCCCCCCTCCCCCATAGGATCTCACTATGTAGCCTAGGCTGACCTCAAACTTGTTGCAACACACCTGCCTTAGTGTTGGGATTGCAGATGTGTACCATCATGCCCAGCTAACACATTTAGAAAAACCATAGTAGCCTTTGCCATAGAGAGACAGCTACTGGTCAGTCTCGAGTATTGTTTTGTTATTTAATTTATTTATTTTAAAAGATCTTATGCCAGGCGGTGGTGGCGCACGCCTTTAATCCCAGTACTCGGGAGGCAGAGGCAGGCGGATCTCTGTGAGTTCGAGGCCAGCCTGGGCTACCAAGTGAGCTCCAGGAAAGGCGCAAAGCTACACAGAGAAACCCTGTCTCAAAAAGAAAGAAAGAAAGAAAGAAAGAAAGAAAAGATCTTATATTTTATTCATGTATATATCTGTTTGGCTGTGTGCCACATGCATGTGGGTACCTACAGAAGTCAGAAGAGGGCATCAGATTCCCTGTGGTGGATACTTGTTCTATGACCAGCAGGTAACTAACCGCTCTACCTGCCTATGACATTGATGTAAATGCCCCTGGGGCATAGCCTTGCAGCGACCCTTAAGACCTGAGATGCATGAATGCAGCTCTCTTTTGCTCCCTCTTGGGACTTGGATGCTGGGACAGTCTCAGGCATGGAAGAACAGCGTGGGACCATGCCTCACCTTTTCCAGGACCGTGTGACAATCCTCTGTTCTGTCTTGTGAGTTTTCCTTTCTTAATAAATCCGTTTGCCCTTTAAGCAGACTCCTGTGGATTTCTCAAATTAATTCCCTAGAGCTGGAATTATTTGAAGTGCCTGACATGAATGCTGGGAACCGAACCCAGGTCTTCTGCAAGGCCAGCAACAGCTCCTAGCTGCGGGGCCATCTCTCCAGCCAAGTCGTTAGTGCTCAGTGACTACTGCTGGTTGCCCTTGCTGCCAACCGCCTTTGTTGAAGGCTGTCTGCTGGTTGGCCTGTGAGAGTACCTCAGGCTGAGGAAATCCTGTGGGAAGTCCTCAACATCAGCTTTTGCCTGCCCTTTCAGCCTGCTTTGAGAGGCTGTGCTGGGCACACTTGTGGTTTGTGATTTCAGTTCTCCACTAGGTCATGATGAGAAAATTGAAGGACGGAGAGGGGAAAAGTCATGCCTTGGCAGCCTTGGCAGCTTGTACCACCTGCGCAGATGGCTGGGAGAACAGGGGCTCCTCTTGCTGATCCACAGCCAAGATGTGCCCTGCTCAGGGGGTGGCCCTGCCAACTGTTTGTCAGCCCGCTGCCATGGCCAGGAATGACTTTGGGTCAGATTAAAAATGAAATTCCTCGGTGTCCTCTGAATGGGGGTAGTCATTGGACTCGGATCAGGTTACACACAGGGAGGCTGTTCTTTGGTTTTTGCAGAGAAAATTGAGAGGGCCAGGAAGGAAGAAAGTATAATCCCACTTCTCAGGACTGTCGTGCCTGGTGTGATGGGTACCAGGCTGATGTGCAGGTGTGAGCCTGAAAAGATGCTTCAATACTCTGGGCCTACATACACATCTCCACGTTCTGGCTGACTTCCAGGGTGCTTGTCCTTATCTTTTTCCTTGCAGTCTTCTGCTGCCTCTGTTTTTCTTGACTGCCTGAGAGGCAGCATGTGGTACCGCACCAGATGTTAATGGTGTGTTTTATGAGGACACGTGTTCTGGTCCTGGGCCAAGAAAATACTCAGGACATAGACATCTGCATTTGCTTGGCTTATGAAATTCTATCTTCTTTATGATTAAGTTTTTTAAAAATGAGGGCTTGTACTGTTGTGTTCGTCAAATCAATGGGAAAGGTCAAATGGTTGGCGTGCTATGGGAGGAGGCTCTGCAGAGGAGCCTCTTGTGCTTGGGTGTTGGATCCCTTTCCCAGTCATGGTCTGCCATGGACTGTCCAGAATCCTGGCTGTTGTCCTTGTGTCTTGATGCCTTGGCTGTTAGAGGAACATACCCTTTGCCGATACATGTTTGGGCCCAGACTACAAAATACTAACTTCAAGTGCATGAAAATTTCCATTCTGATTGGAGAGGAAGAGGGGAGGGGCCCAGCAAAGCACCAGCCCTAAACTCTCCATGCACAGTCCAATGGGGAGAACATTAAAGAGACACCAGTTGTTGTGTGAGGCCTAAATTCTAACTCCACGCCATGAATCCAGAAGGCTACAGTGGTTGGTGCCCTTGAAAACAGACTCTCTTTAGTCACTAAAATCATTCTCACATTGTGGGAACCTCGGTGGATAAAAGGCAGCTGGTGTAGTCTGAGGAATATTTGGGTGGAAGTGGGTAGTACCCCGCAACTTTCATACGATGTCCAAGGATCTAAATTTCCATGATCAATGTATCAGGCAGATGGGAAAATCTGAGGGTCCAATGAGTGACCATTTGGGCAGAGAGTTGGAATCAGAATCATGTACCCAGATGCCTGCTGCTCTCAGCTGGACAGTCCTTGGGTCATTTTTGCTCCTTTGAGCATTCTGAAATCATCCCAATCTTTGAAAAGGCGTTGGTGGGATGTGAATCACATTATAAATTCTTTCCCATTTAATTGTAAGTGATATAGTGATTTCGTATATTTTTGACTTAAATGTAGGTTAAAAAACAAATTTTCTTTTATCATTGACCTGATTTTGACCAGGGACAAATGATTGAACAGATTCAGATAACTGAATATTTTACCATCCAGGCAACAGAGTCCAATAGCTTTCTTTGGCTAAATACCAGTGATCTTACCCCTACCCCCTCAGTGAGCCTAAATAATGTCACCTAAGCCTGTACCTCAGTGGGAAGGTCTGGAGGCACGACTCGGTCCCACAGGGATCTCTAACGTAACATATGATGTCCTAAAATGAGAATGAAGAGGATTAAACTCTTGAGTTCTAAGTTTTAAAAATTGTAATTTATAAATCAACCCCTGTCATGTTCTTTTAGAAAAGCCCCGAGAGTCTCCTGGCATGGGATTTTGTAGGTAAACCTTCTCTGTGTCTTGCAGACACCAAGAAGGCGGCACAGGCTGGAGAGAGGGGCAGCTGGATTTTCTTTGTGCTGTCAAATAGAGCCCTGGGCAACTACATGTCAGTTTGGGAGTGGTAGGTGCATCTTTAGGACGATACATGGGAGTCCTGAGAGTTTAGGATCTTTAAGAGTGGACACAAACATTTTGTGGGTGCTGATGAATGTCAGCTCCAAGAAGAGCTTCTTGTGGTCCGGCTCTAGATGTGGGTAACCTGTGGTAATCTTCCACATCGGTTTGTACAGGCCGGAAATAGTCTTGGTGAGATTGACAGAATGCACTTAATGTCCTTCTGTGTCATCTACGTGGGTGAAAGAATGCTTAATTCAGTAATCTCAGAGCTTGCCAGAGAATTGGGTTAGAAGATAGCGTTTAAAGAAAGCTTTGTCATAGATAAAAATGTTTCATTCTTTGTGTGCAGATGAGGCAGCTCTGAACTTGAGGGCTGTTGACGCAAGTCAGCTGTGGGTTTGGGTGGGTGTAAAAAGTGTTTGTTATGTAAGCAGGGGGACCTGAGTTTGGATCCCCAGGATCCGCATGAAAAGCTAGGTGTGGTGGCATGCACCCTCATCCCTGTGCTGGAGAGGAGGACCCTTGGGGTTTGTTGACCAGTCCTAACATTTGAGTCAACTGTGGCCATGGCAGGTGTACCGTGGTGGCAGGCAAGTGTGCAGACCACAGACCCTGGCAGGTGGGTGTACAGACCTATGTGGGGCTGAGGGGTGGGGCGTGTAGTGCAGCTTGGACTGTCCATCCACTTAGCCCAATGGGACATTCTTCTAGTCTCTAGGGGCTAGGCTTAGCCACCAGTTGATCAGGGTACTCCTTTTTTCTTTTCTTTTTTTTTTTTTTTTTTGATACCTGGCCATACTATGTAGTCCTGGCTGGCCTGGAACTTGATATGTAGATTTACCTGCATCTGCCTTCTAAATGTGCTACCATGCCCAGCAGGGTGAGGGTGCTCCTAGTTTGAAGTAGAAGAGGAGGGTGAGGGGAAGCCTTGCAGGAAGGGTTTTCAGTGGAGGCTTTGGGGAGTGACAGTGATTTGGACAAGTGGAAATGAGAAACCAAGGAGCTGACATGGTTGTGTCCCTTCTACTTGAACAGTGACTGCCAAAACCATCTAGTCTGCAGTCTAAGCAATGGGAGACTATCTCAGATAGACTGGGGACTTTTTCAAAGGTTGAAAGACAGACAAAGGTTGAAAGACAGACAAAGGTTGAAAGACAGACAAACAAACAAATGTGCCAACCTGCTTGAGTTGGAGTCCTGTCTTTGCTATTGACTGAATTGTTTTGAGCAATTTATTTTATTTTTTTTAAAGGTTTTGTTTCAAAAAAGGTTTTAAAATTACATGTGTATGGCCCTGTATTGTGTCACAGTGTACATGGAGCTCAGAGGACAGCTTACAGGAGTTGGTTCTCTCCTACAGTGTGGGTACTTACTAGGAATCGAACAAAGGTCACCAGGCTTGGTGGTGGTATATGCCTTTACCTGCTGAGCCTTTTCATTGGCCCAAGATTTATTTGTGTGTGCACACGCATGCACGCACCCAGAAGAGGACTTTGGAGTTAAAGGCATTTGTGGGATTCTTGATTTGTTATAGGGGTGCTGGGATCCAAACTCTAGTCCTCATGATTGCCCAGCAAGCACTCTTAGCTACTTAGGCCCCCACCCCCCACCCCACCGCAAGTTACTTTTTCAGTTTCTTCCTTAAAAAACATGAGGACAGGAATAGTGCTGACTGAGAATTATTTGTGATTCAGTGAGTTCTTGTAAGTTGGATAGAGCCCCTACTGGCACTCAGGGGCAAGTGTCTTAATACCCTTGTATGCAGTTTGCAAAGAAGAATCATTTGCAAAGAGGCTTCATTCCAGGTCTTTCAGAACACAGCGAGGCACAGCCATTTCCATTTCCACTACCATAAAGTGATCAAGTCCTTTATAATAAGTAGCCTTAATTGTCAGAGCTGAGACTTGAACACACACAGGCAGTCTGGCTATAGAGTGTATGTTCTTTATTTATCATTTCAGTAGACTCAGAATTTTCTTCTTAGCTTTCAGTAGCAAGTGTCGAGGGACAATTTAAAATTGTCTTTGTGGTACCAAGAAAGGAAAGACTTCTCTTAGGCGAGGCTGACCAAAGCTTGCGTCCTGGATGTCTCAAAAGGCTCATTTGGGTTAAGTGCCAAAATGACTTAGGAATTTCTACCTCTAAAGGGCTTGGGTTTGTTTATCTTGTTTTTGACACAGGGTCTTACTTTGTTTTGTAGTCCAGACTGTCCTCAAACTCATGATGATCTCCTGCCTCAGCCTTCTGAGTGATGAATTGGAGGTATGTGTCACCCTATGCCCAACCTGACTGTGTACGCGCGTGTGTAGGTAAAATGTGTGCCTCCTCACGTGTGTAGACGTGCATGAAGGTGTCATAAGGAGTTGCCCTTGATTTCTAGCCGTCTTTACTTGAGTCAGGCCTCTTAATTGAATGAACCCAGAGTTTCCTGATAAGGGTTGGTCTAGCCAAATTCTCCAGGGATGCCTTGTCTCTTTCTGAGCTCTGCAATCACAGGCTGGCCCCCACATCCAGCCATTTATGCGGATGCTTGGATCAGAACTCTGCTCTTCACACTTGCACGGTGAGCGCTCTGTCCACTAGACCATCTCCCCAGCCTTTACAGCCTTTCTTACAGTCAGGGGCTCATGTAGCCCTGGCTAGCCTGAAATTCGGTAGTGAAGTATGACCTTGAACTTGTGATTGATCATCCGGCATGCACCTTCAGAGCTGGGACTACAGGTGTGCACCACCATGTCTAGCTTGTGTAGTCCTGGGAGATAGAACTCAGGGCTCTGCATGCCAGGCAAGAACTCTATCTACAAATGGAGCTACATCCTCAGTCCTGGACATGCATTATTTCTGTGTGTTGTACAAGGGTGGTTGGGGGTCAGTGTGGGTGTCATTCCACAGGAGTAGTCCACCTTGTCTTGTGAGATGGAATCTCTCACTGGTACCTAGGGCTGGTTCATTAAAACTAAATGGGCTGGACAGCAAACTCCAGGGAGCCTCTGGTCACCTCCTCCTCAGCAATGAGATTACCGACACATGCTGCCATGCTTGGTTTTTTCCATGGGTGAGCACTACTGAACTTCTCTTCAGCTTGGTATTATTTATTTGTGGTTGGTTCTGTATGCACTTGGGTACTGTGGCAGCCAGAGGACAGTTTATATGAACCAGCTCTCTCCATCACATGGGTTCCATGGATCATACCTAAGCCATCAGGCTTGGCAATAAACCCCTTTAACCCAAGATTTTCTAAAATATCTTTTTCTAAAGCTTTCAGACATGTATATATTATATGATGAGCATTTCCCTCCTCGTGACCCCCTTTTTAAGTGTTTTTAGTTTTTTGAGACAGGGTCTCTGTGTAGTCCTGAAACTCTCTATGTAGACCAGGCTGGCTTTCCTCCAGCCTCTGACTCTGAGTGCTGGGTTTAAAAGCATGTGTCACCATGCTTGGCTAAGTGTATTTTCTTATTGGAAGAGATTTATAGCAAAGTGATATGAAGGACAGTTTATAGGAGGACTCAGTATTTTTCAAGTAATGCTTAAATATTCTTGCACATGGAAAGAGAAAGAATTTAGTCTTTAGGACCACAAAGCTATAGTTTGGGGACCCCAGTTTCTTCTAATTTTGTCCCTTCCACATTGTGTTTGGTACTTAGAGGGTGTGCAGCCTTGGGAAGGAATTGGTTCCTTGCCAAATCTTTTCCCAGAGGCATTGAATGGGCACAGAAAGTTTGTCTTTAGGGACCCAGCCAGTCATTGTGGGAAGTTGCTGCCTGGTAGACATTTGACTAGCTTACTTCTGAATCCAGTCTGCTCTCACTTGGTCAGAACAAAGAGAGAGAGGAGGGGGCAGCAGCAGTTATGTATTCTTTTCTAGTTCAAGAAATAGAACATTACTGGTAACTCTTAAATGTCCCCTTTCCACCCCTGTTCCTCCTAGCAACTGCCCAATGTCTTATAATCTTGATTTTCCATAAAATTTTGCCGGTTGTTACTCATCGTTACAATAATTTTGTGTGTTTTTTTAACTTTTGTGTAACTGGCCAGGTTCTTTAGGAAGAAAAGTAGATTTTGCCAATAAAAGACAGATGAGCATTGTGTTAGTTACTTTTCCGTTGCTATGAGAAAACAACGTGACCAAGGTATCTTCTAGAAGGTTCTGTTGAGATGAGAGTCTGTGGCAGGGAGGAGGCATGGCAGTAAGCTGCAGGCATGGTGGAAGCGTGAAGCTGAGAACTCACATCCTCAGCCACAGGCATACTCAGAGAGTAAACTGGAAGTAGGTAATGAATGCCCGCTCCCCACCCCCAGCGCACATGCGCGCTCCGTGACATACTTCTTTCCTCCAGCAAGGCTGTGTCACCTAATTCTTCCAAAACCACACCCCCAAGTTTGGAGGGGTTATGATGGAGGATAACCAGAGGGAATCAGTTCTCTCTACTCTTAGATCCCAGGCATCTAACTCAGGTTGTCAGGCTCAGTGGCAAGTGCTTTTAGTGGTTGAGCCATCTTGCCAGTCCTTGTCTTTTTGAGACAGGGTTTCGCCATGTATACTAGGCTGACTTTGAACTTAGGGCAATCCTTCCAGACTTTGCCTCACAAGTATTAGGGTTATAGGTGTGTGTCACTATAAATGGCCTTTGTAATTCAATTGTGGCAATCACTGGCTTTAATTTTCTGCCCATTGACAGTCATTGCCATGGCATTTTGCTGTTGAAAGCTTGAAGCACTGGGACAGAGTGGTAGGCTGGTGCAGGGCCTGGCATCCATCACATCCCAGCTCAGTGAGTTCTTAGTGGAATCACATGTTATTCAAGCAATCAGACCAACAACTGCAACCAGCCCCAGACAGTATGGGTTCCCTCTGACTGCCACATCCTTCTGAAATTACTCCTGTTATTTGGAACTCATTTCTTCTCTGAGTGTTGAGTGACTCTGCAGTGTTTTAGGTGACAGTATTAAAAAGGTAGCTGTGGGGTGAGCTTCCAGAGTTTCTGTGTTTCTCAAGCTCCTTCTGAAGAGTGCCCCCTACACACTGCCTCCCGTAGTTCCAAAGAAAGAGGCATTTTCTTTTCATTTTAGGAATATTCACAATGGGTCCTGCATGCTGCCCATTTGCAACTGGCTGTGTGGCGGTATACTCAACCACAATAATCTACTAGTTGCTTCCATGAATGTGGGCAGCCTTAAAACCCCAAACACGTGATCTAACGAAATGTTCTTGGAAGTATGAACTTTGGAAGGATGAGCCACTTGGCTTAAGCTCTGTAGATTTGAAGTTTAAAAAAATTGCCAGGAAGGTGATACACACCCTCTATCTAATCCTGACACATAAGAAGTTGAATGAAGCATATGGATTTCTAGTTAGAGGCCAGTCTGTGTTAGAGATACCCCATCTATCTGGCATCCCCCCTAGTGTGGAGGGGGTAGGGAGGAAAGAGAGAGGGAGAGCGCCTGCAAGCAATCTTTGGACTCCTTGGGAAGTTGGATCAGCTCTGTAATTCATCTAACATGCTGGCATTAGCTTTTAATGAGTACTTTTTATTCTAAGTTACCTGGCTAGGGCAGGTGCAGGGACAGTTCTTGGGGTGACCTGTCTTGTGACAAGGTTCTCTGCTCTCGTGCACTTTCTTCATGGGCAGGTTCTGATGGTGGTGGGTCTTTGTGGTGGGTGGAGGTTGAGAGATGGGTGATGGGTTGTGTCAGGGCAGTGGACATGTTGCCTGTCATCCTTCAGAGGGAGGCCACAGTGTCTGCAATAGTTGGGGAAGTGTGCTGCACTTGGACCCTTCTGTCAGTTGTGTATTGGAGTGAGTGCTGGAAGTCTTCCACAGGGTTATTTTAAGCTTGGTTCGGATCAAGCCAAGGTACTCTCTCAAGGGACAGACGAAGGGCTCCTTCCCTTGCTTCTGCATCTTGTGCCAGGCCTTTGTCTTACGCTTGGCTGGCACAGCCTCCCATTCCTTTGTCATTGCCCTATTCTGTGACATGCACCTTCTTTGTTGAGTGAGGGCTCTGCCATGCTGCCTTGAAGTTCTTTGTTTTCTACGGAGGGCCCTCCCCACACTTCGAGTTTGCACCAAGTCCCTCAGTTGAAGTAGCTGGTCTTGGGTCTGGGAGTGACCTTTGTCAAGCTGCTTTAAAGGCCACGCCCTTCAGAGTCACCTCCAAATGTGACCCCAATGTCTTACTGGTATGCTTTCCATTTTGGGTGCTTGAAGTTTCTCCATGTATGCTGGGTGCCTTGAATACCTGCTGTGTGCTCCCCATGTGCCTTCTCTGTTCCTTCCCTCTTCTCTTTAGGAATGGGCCAGTGGTGGGGGTGTAAAATCCCCAGTGATAGTGTACTCGCCTACATGTGTGAGGCTCTGTGCCGAGGGATGTCGTTCTGTATGCTGTGAATGTGTTGCTCTGATTTGGTTGATAAATAAAACACTGATTGGCTAGTAGGCAGGCAGGAAGTATAGGTGGGAAAAACAGAGAGGAGAATTCTGGGGAGGGGAAGAGCTGAGTCAGGAGTCGCCAGCCAGACACAGAGGAAGCAAGATGGCAAGGCAGAACTGAGAAAAGGTACCCAGCTATGTGGCTAAACATAGATAAGAATTATGGGTTAATTTAAGTGTAAGAGCTAGTCAATAATAAGCCTGAGCTAATGGCCAAGCAGTTATAATCAATATAAGCCTCTGTCCGTTTACTTGGGGAATGCAAGTGGGAGAGATTTGTCCCAACCGTGGGCCAGGCGGGACACAGGAAAATTCTGGCCACAGCTCTGGGTTCACCCCCAGCACTGCCAGTATTAACATACGTGGCAGTCATCTAGCCAGCCATTTATTCTTAGTCATTCTCATTGTTTCAGCTCCTTTGAGCAAGATACTATCTGGGATATGTGACATTAGCTCTTTAAGAGGGTCTTGGGTAGCCCAGGTGGGCCTACAATCTCTTCCATAGCCAAGGATGTCCTTGAACTTATCTTCTGTCTCTGTCCACTCAGTGTTGGGGTGTTACTAGGTGTTACACCCCAGTGTGATAGTACCCAGGGACTTGTGTGTCCTGAGCAAACATTCTGCCACCTGAACTTGATCCCCAACCCTGTCAGCATCATCTCCCCCCCCCCCCCCCATGTTCTGTATGGCAAATGTGTTGCTAATAAAACACTGATTGGCCTGTGACTAGGCAGGAAGTATAGGCGGGACTAACAGAGAATAAAAAGAACAGGAAGGCGGAGGGACAGTAGTAGGATTGGGTGACATGGGGATTTCCACAGCCTGTGGTCAGTGCTTCACTTGAGGATGGGAATGAATATAGACTCCAGCTGGGGAGGCCACCGGTCTGCACAAATTCGAGGGGAGAGCGAGGCCAAAATACTTCCCAGGCGTTGGCCTAGTAATATTCTTGGGTAGTCTACTTTGTCTGTCGATCTGTTCATACTTCTCAGGGATTTTCCCCGTAATATCCTCAGATATTCTACTTACTCTGTCTATAAATATCTGTCTGTACTTCCCAGGCATTTCCCCCACTGGGGGGGGGGGGGGGGGAATCTAGCTACCTATGCTATCTACCTGCCCATCATCCCCTATTGTGCAGGTATGTGCCCTAGCTTGAGTGGAGGTAAGAGGACAGTTTGCCAGAGTCTGTCCTCTCTACCCCGTAGGTCCCAGGCAGGGTGTTGAGGTCTCAGGTGGTCAGATTTGACAGCAGGCACCTTTCCCCACTGAACCATCTCATCTCGGCTGCATGCTTCTGTGTTTTTGTAAGAACTGCCTGCCTGCGCATCTGTGGCTGTTAGTTAGTGGATCAGATCCCTGGTCAGCAGAGGACTTCATTTTTGTAGAAAATGTTCAGTTCTTAGAAATGTGTAGGTTTAACCCAGTCCTTTGTCTGCCAGTCTTATGTAATGGTTCCTACATATAAGAAACTGTTTTTCTCTGAAGTATGTTATAAAATGCACATCCTTCCCACTAATAACACCAAATTACCTTTACAACCGTGTCACTGGGTACCATCTGATTATCGAGGCTCAGGAAAAACGTGTGAGTGAGTGTGAGTGAGTGTGTGTGTGTGTGTGTGTGTGTGATAGTTTTGGAGACAGGGTCTTTCTAACGTAGCCTTATTCTTCCACCTTGGCCTCCTGAGTGTTGGGATAATAGGTGTGGACTATCATGCCTACCCATGTGGTGTTCCTTTTTTGAGACAGGGTCTAACTGTAGCCCTAACCAGCCTGGAATTTGCTTTGTAGATCAGACCAACCTCATTTTCAGAGATCTACCTGCTTCAGTCTCCCTCCCCGGTGCTGTGATTAAAGTCTTGTGCCAACTGGAATGGTTTCTTTCCCTCTGACCGCCCAGGGAATGATTGAACCTTCTCCAGTCTTCCCGCACCGCCTGATGAATACCTGTTTTGTTTTTGTTGTTGTTTTTTTTTTTGTGTGGGGGGGTGGATGGGTGGGGGGAGGGTGGGCTTTTTTCAAGACAGTGTCTTAAGATGTAGCTCTGGCTGTCCTGGAACTCACTATGTAGACCAGGCTGGCCCCGGGGACTCACAGATCCACCTGCCTCTACCTCCCAAGTGCTGGGATTCAGGCGTGCAGCACTATGCTTGGTGAACACTTGTTCCTGTTATTATTGTCTTTGTTGGTTCCTTGGTGCCCAGGCTGTGGCTTACCTCCAGTGCTTCTTCTTTGTGTCCCATCTCCATCCTCATTTTAATCTTGGCCATTCTTCTTGTATTTTTGCCTGTGATATCTCTTAAGAGTTGCTTTTTATAATCCACAGGCATTAAGTAATCAACAGAGTCCCAGTGTAAGAACCAATATTAAAAAACACTGTTACACCTCCTTTCAGCTTTGCTGCCGTGTCATGGATGATGAGCCAAAAGGCTAAACTGTCAAGAGTGTTTTAACTTCTCCCACGGTTTGGGAAACAGATCTCATAGAGCCCAGCTTGGCCCAGATCTGCTGGTAGCTGAGGGTGACGTTGAACTTCTGACCTCCTGCCTCTGCCTCCCGAGTGCTGAGCGCTTGTGCCAATACACCCATCTTGGCCAGCCTTCTTGAGTGTTTTTTCTCCCTTCTCTTTTAAACAGAAGTTGGTGACACAGCAAAGCAGTACCTAGAAAAAGGTCTTTTGGTTCCAGATCATGTGATCACACGCCTAATGGTGTCAGAACTGGAGACCCGGAGCTCCGAACACTGGCTGCTAGATGGTAAGTGGGTCATGGGCAGGCTGGGCTTTTAGCACCCTTGATTGTTCTCATCTCGTTTTTACAGCTGCCCCTCTCCCAGACCTGTAGTTGATTTCACATTATAATTTCACATTATCATTCATTCACCAGGGTTGTCTAGAAACCCTATATTGGTTATAGAGGAAGGTGATTATAAAAACGGTAGCCTTAGCCGAATGTGTTTGGGGGGGGGTACCTCTTATCTCTGCACTTGGAAGGCTGAAGCAGGGGATTTACAGCAAGTTGTAAGCCAGCCTGGGCTATCATGGTGAGTTCTAGGCCAATGGATTATAGAGTGGGGCCTTTTGGGGGCAGTGAGGTGCTGTGTGTTCTTAGGATCCAGCCATTCCATTGTTGGGAAATATTAGTTAAAGATGTGTTCTATTCTTTTATGCTGTGGAATATTTGTTTAAGGATGCAAAGATGTGTTGCTTTTTTTTTTGGTTTTTTCGAGACAGGGTTTCTCTGTGTAGCTTTGCGCCTTTCCTGGAACTCACTTGGTAGCCCAGGCTGGCCTCAAACTCACAGAGATCCGCCTGCCTCTGCCTCCTGAGTGCTGGGATTAAAGGCGTGCGCCACCACCGCCCGGTGTGTTGCATTCTTTTATGTTGCATTTGTTTAAATATGTAAAGCTGTTGTTACCTTGCCTGCCTAAAACACCTGATTGGTCTCATAATGAGCTGAACAGCCATCAATAGGCGAGGCTACCAGGCAGAGAGAATAAGTAGGAGAAGAATGGGGGGGGGGGGAGCAGGACACCAGGGGCCAGCCAACACAGCCAGCTATGGAGTAAGAAATAAAGAAAGGTATAGAGAATGGAGAAAGGTAAAAGTCCAGAGGCAAAAGATAGACAGGCTCATTTAAGTTAAGAAAGCCGGCTAAAAACAAGCCAAGCTAAGGCCAGGCATTCATAAGTAGTAACTCTCCATGTATTATCTGGGAGCTGGGTGTCGGGCCCCCAACGAGCAAAGAGTAAAATAACCAACTACATTCCATTCTGAATTTCTGCCCAGGGATGTGTCTTCAAGGATGTTTATTTGACTTCCTTTTTGTAAATAGTTTAAGACACTTTTTTAAAGGTGCTAATAGCTGTCTCGGGAAAGGAGTAAGCTGTGTAAAGAAATGTAAAAAAAAAACAAACAAAAAAACACTATAAATACTGTAAGAGAAAACATAAGTTTTATGGTTCTTCGAGGACACAGGGGAGAACATTGTTTTCCTTATGAAAGAAAGGGTTAGGATAATTTTTTTGGAGGTAAGTGGGGGTCTGCTCAGTGGTTAAAGAGCATTTGCTACTCTTACAGGGAACCTGGGTTTGCTTACCAGCACACACATGGGGGATCCAGGAACTTCTGGCCTCCTGAGGCACCGGGCATGTACACGGCACACGTGCGAATATGCAGGCAAACATTCACACACATAAAATGTGGTTGAGAAGATGGATGTTCCCCAGGTAGAAAAATGTGGTTTAGAAAATACAGATTTGAGTGGGAGGGTGGGTACAGAGCAAGTGGGGCATGACTCAGCCTAGCATTTTCTGAGCTTTGAAGAAAAAGGCAAAGAAAATCCTTTTGATTTTGTGTCTGTTACTCAGATTGTACGTCACTATGATCAGATAACCAAGAAAAGCATCTTAATATTATTAGGAGGAGTAGTTAAAATATCTTTATTGCTTCATGTTACTTACATGAGTTTCATCATGAAATTTTGTACATAAATGTGTTTTGATCTTATTTGCTCTTCATCTGTTGTCTCACTCCAGCTGAGCTCTCCTTTCCCTAACCAGTCCCCATTCTATTTTTCTGTTGCATTTTTTATTTTTTTATGTGTGTCCCAGTGAGTTTAATTAAGGAGCGTGGGTGAGGGCTTATTTACAGGAGACCGGGCGACTTCCCAGCCGCTGCCCCACTGAAGAAAATGTCTTTTTCTCCTGGAGCAGCCTCACTAAATTGCCTGTGAGTCTACAGGGAGTGGCAGACCCTTGTGAACCTTTCCAGGACAGAATGCCAGTGGGCCCGGTTTGAGGCAGGTCTTGTGTAGTAACTCCTGTGTGTGAGTTCAAAAGCGCAGAGGCCATGTCATGCATTCCACACCTCTTCCTTCTCACCCTGTTTTAATTAGTGTTCCCATTGTTGTGATTAAACACCACGACCAAAAGTGATTTGCTTACACTTCCACATCACAGTTCATCATAGAAGGGAGTTAGGGTAGGAACCTGGAGGCAGGAGCTAATGTAGAGGCCATGGATTTACTTGCATATTCAGCCTGGTTTCTTGTAGCACCCAGGACCACCGTCCCTGGTCAGGAGTGGCCCCACCCACAATGGGCTGGGCCACATCAATCACTAATTAAGAAAATGACCTACAGGCCTGCCTACAGCCCGTGTGGAGACAGTTTCTCAGTTGAGGTTCCTTCCTATCAGACACTAGCTTGTGTCCAGTTGATATAAAAGTAGCCAGCACACAGTGCAGTTCTGTGGTGTTTTCTAAGCCTCAGTGGATGTGGTCATGGGTGTGGAGAGGTTGGTAACACAGATGCCCTGTTTAGGGATGGATTCTAAATAGTCACTTATTTTTAGCACTTTGAACAGTTAACAGCTTCTACTTTAACTGCTACCCATGGCAAACAGAAGCTTCTTTGACCAAACCTGATGGTGGCACTAACCCGTGGTCATAAACATAAATACTTAGAAGAAGTCAGTTTGACAGACAAGACCCATCATGTCCACTTAGCAAAACAGCAGCAGTTGCTTCCCCACTAGGCTTTTGAACAAGTTTACAGTACCAGAGGTGAATTCCTTCCTGTGGATTGAACCTCAGGTCCAATCAGAAAGCAGTTGGTTATTATCCCCCAAAGCAGGGCTACCTCTAATGCATCAGTTGGTTGGCATAGTTTGCCTGGCAAGTCCCGTGCAGGGTTCACAGCTGAGAGACACTTCACCCCCAGCAGTGGCACTATATAGGTGTACACTATTGTACTCATTTCCCAAATACTTTTTTTTGTGTGTGTGTATTTGGGATGAGCTCTAGATTTGCTGATACCTGTCAGTAATTCCTTTAAAGTTCTTTAATCATAAGGGCTCATGCCTTGTGGAATAAAATCTGTGTACTTTTATGGGTCATTATCTCTATTAAATTCCCCTTGAGAGGTGACTAATGGATATTGGGGCCAGACTGCTCCTCTTGAATCTTAACTCTTCTCCTCCCAGACAGTGTATAACCTTGGGCAGGTCGCCATACTGTTTTGTGTGTTTGATTCATTGTGGACTATGGATTATTAGGAAAGAGTTTAAGGATGAAATAAATAACTGGATGTAAAAATGCTTAAGGGTGTAACATTTGAGTAAATGCCATGAGGGTTTATGTATTTGGCATGGCTAGTGTACAGGGCCTGGGTTCCTTTTGTCGGTTATTACATGAAGTATGAAGTTCAAAAATAGCTTTAAGCTGCTGGTGGTGCATGCCTTTAATCTCAGCACAGGGAGGCAGAGGCAGGTGGATCTCAAGGAGGTCAGAAACCTGTGAAGAATAAAAATAACAGAAAAAAGGCTTTAAAGATTTAGCCTTCTTACGTCTCTTTTCCTGCTTGCTTTTGTCTTAGCTGTTCTCTCAGAGACCAGCTAGTCCTTTTCCATCACCACCAGCCTGTTTTCGTGAAGTGCGTCAGTCTCCCAACTGCTTCAGTTTTCGTCTCCTGAAAACCCATCTGGTCATTTTTGGTTTTGATTTTTCTTCAAAGCTCTGGAGTCTGTCCATTTGGCATGGTGCGGGTGTCAGGGCTGCCTGGTCCCCATGTTCTGTGCTCTACTTCAGACCCCTTATGTTGGCAGGGCATATGCTTGTGCTTAGCGGAGGGTGTGCTTGTTGAGTGTGCTAAAGGTGATTGGATGTGTACAGGCCTGTCTTAGAAGGAATTCTGGATGACAGATGAGTCATCGTCTTGGTCCATATGGCTTCGGAGAAGCATTCTGCTAACTGTGGGTGGAAATCAGCGCAGTGGATACAAGCCAAGGGAACACTAAGTCGGGTGGGGGATGGTGTGTGTTCTGCCTGGCCAGCGCCATCCTTGTTAAAATGTTCAGTGTTATCTACCTTCATGGCCTTTGGAAAAGAAACACCTGTTTTGTTTTTGAAGTAGAGTCTCACTGTGTAGCTCAGATGACTTCAAACTCCTGATAATCCTCTCTGTAGCCTCCCAAATGCAGGGATTACCAATGGGAGCTACCATGGTTGGTTTTCAAAAGATTTTTATTTGGTGCATTGGTCAGCTTGCATTGTTAAGACAATGATCAAGATGAGTCATGGGTGAACAAAAAGTTTTATTTAGTTTGAAGTTGTGTGTGGGGGTGTAGTAGCTACTCTTCTGTTGCTGTGATGAGATACCATGACCAAAAGCAGTTTATGGAAGAAAGAGTTAATTTTTGCTAGGGCTCCAGAGTGAGTCCATAATGGCAGGGAAGACCCGGCAGCAGGCAGCTGGAGCAGGATGAAGCAGAAGGGTCATACCTTCAGCAGCAGACACAAAGCAAGATAACAAAATGGAAGTGTGGCAAGGCGAGATATACGTGTGTGTTTGTGTGTGTGTGTGTGTGTGTGTGTGTGTGTGTGTGTGTGTGTGTGTGTGTCTGTCTGTCTGTCTGTCTGTCTGTCTGTCTCATCTCCCCAAACAGCAATACCAACTGGGACTAAGTATTTCAATGCCTGAGGTGCAGGGAACATTTCTTATTCAAACCACAAGATCAAACAGCATAGTGGCCCCCCTCAACTGTGCCCTGTCATAATAGATTGCATCTCAGTAAGGGCACACACACAAGGAGATGTTTCATGATGCAGTTCAGGAAGCCAGAGTTGGTAGGGGGCCACGCTCCTTGATGTTGTACAAATCTCATCGTAATCAACTGGAGTCCTCAAGAACCATGGTGATCACTTCCAAGGAAGGTACACATACCTCTCCCCTCCCCCGTGACTTCCCATTCATCTGTACCTCTAAACAAGTCACATCATCTCACATATTGTCTCACTGGTTACTAAGTCTCAGGACATGGACCTTTGGGGAAGGTGCACAACTCATCCAAATCCTAGCATTAGTTTTCATGGCAAGCACTCTTGCAATTTGGAAAATAATTTTTAAGCCTTTTAATTCAAGATAAAGATAACTCTGGGTTTTTTTTTTTTGTTTGTTTGTTTTTTGGTTTTTTCGAGACAGGGTTTCTCTGTGTAGCTTTGCGCCTTTCCTGGAACTTGCTTTGTAGACCAGGCTGGCCTCAAACTCGCAGAGATCTGCCTGCCTCTGCCTCTCAGTGCTGGGATTAAAGGCATGTGCCACCACCACCCAGCTCTGGGTTTTCTTAAACATGTTTTCACTGACATCTTCTTGCTTGAGATTTTATATTGCCTTTGGCATATAAGTTTATAAAATAGGTTATGCGAAGCTCATCAAGTTAAGGAACCCTTGGACCTAAGGGTGGAGGAACAGAACTAACCCCCCTAAGTTACCCTTTGACCATTACAGGCATACTCTTTCCTGCTTACCCCACCCCACCCCCCAAATAAATAAATGTAATATGAAATTTTAAAATGGGTATACAGACCAAACATTTGCTATTAATAATCATACATTTGTTTTATTTATTTTGGGGGCAGGGTCTGTATAGCCTTGGCTGACCTGGAACTCTTTAGACTGGGCTGGCTGGTCTCTAACTCACAGAGAACCTCCTGCCTCTGCCTCACGAGTTCGTAGGATTAACGGTTCGCACGTGAACAGCAGCATTACGTTTCTTAGGGTGGAAGCACTGCAGTTTGCTGGGTGCGGTGGCACACCGGGCTCCACTCTCGGGTGCAGGAAAGTAACCATCTTTCCCCTTCCCGTTTTTGATACAAGGTCTCTCGTGGCTTAGGCTGACCTTTAAACTCATTATATAGATAGCCGAGCGTGACTTAATTCCGATTCCAATAGCCCCACACCTGACACCTGGGGCATTTCCGGTGCTGGCCTTGAGCAGAGTGGCCTGTGCAGTGCAAAGAGTGCAAGACAGCAGTGAAGTCACACATAGCTTGCTTCCTTACACACACATGCTTTTCAATTCAGAAACTTTCTGTTGCCAGATGTTTTTCAACCCTGCAATCAGTTACTTATGTGTCGAGACTCATTTTGAGAAGCTGGAATTATATTAAACAGGCTGCGTTTCATTGTGAACACTCACCGGTTCTTTCTGAAGGGAATTCTATTTTTAATGCATTCATTCTTCTGCCCAGAAGTCAGGCTGTTTTGAATGCACAGTCTTGCCATGCCTGCTTGTCTTCCTGTTGAGTGATCTCAGACCTGAGACATCCCAGCATGCCTGCCCACCCACTCGGGCCTTGGAAGGAAGTGCATGTGAAGAAAGTGGACCAGCGGTCCTGGGGCTGAGGCTTCTGCCCTTTCTTTGCAGGGTTGTTTTTAGCACATTAAACTGACTTTGACCTCATCTCCTCCGTATTTCCCTTTTCGAGGCCGACCTCTGAGGAGTGCCATTCCCCACCAGGCAGCAGATGTCTGCTGGGAAGGAACAATACACTCCGTTTCATCACATCTCTTAGCGAATGCCTGGAGCTTTTCCCCTGTTGCCCTTGTGATAGTGTGTGATTCTGGATGTGTGATAGACCTGTTTAGAAGGTTACTGAGGAGTTGCTCTTGGGTAGGTAGAATGGAGTACAGCCCCACTTTGAGAGAGTATGAGCGCTTCCACGTATTGAGAAGCCAGCTCTGCAGATTTCTGAAGTATGTGTGATACAGGTGTAGCTGATTCTGCGCTGAACAGCGACGGAGGGAGAGACGAAAACATGTGTTGAGGAGGGATCATGGCTGGTGATATGGCTCCATTGGTGAAAGTGCTTGCCTGGAACCCACAGTGGATAGAGAGCTGATTCTGAAAAGTTGCCCTCCGACCCTCCACTGATGTGCTATAGCATATATATGTGTGAGCACTGGAGTGTATACATACGAGAACACATGTGCACAGACACAGTACATAGAAGCATATTTAAGCACTCTGACACAGCAGGGGTGGGGAAGATGGACATACTGCCAACCTGTTAGATGAGGTGACATCCATGTTCAGGAGATAAATGGAACTGGCACTATGGAAAGTAATGGGCTTGTGTTTAGAATAGTCAGTCTTGGCGTCACATTTCTGGAGGCCCCAATACAGTGCATATATATTTGATAAGTTTTTCTGTATCCGTGGTGAAGAATTTGAGCAGTGGTGCTTACCTGACTATGGCTAAGCCAGCGTGGAGGCACACACTCAGGGTGCAGAGGCAGGCGGCGGCTCTCTCTGAGTTTGAGGTCGTATATATATCAGGGTTGAGGATTTAGCTCAGTGGTAGAGCACTTGCCTAGCAAGCACAAGGTTTGGTCCTCAGCTCTGGGGGGAAAAAGTTCGGGTCACTTTTTTTGTTGTTGTTTCTGTTTTGTGGGCACATCATTCTTTTTTTTTTAACCCTGTTGTGGTGTCAATCTTTTCTCTCTCGTTCTTCACATGTAGACCTTCCTGTGTCTCCTTCCTGTGGGCTTGGTTTTCTTTCCTGAAGGATCAGTGCTATTAGTTTTCTGTTGCTGTGATAAAATGTCACGATTGATGGCCACTTAAGGAAGAAAGGGTTGATTGCAGCTTACGGTCCCAAATCGATCGAGCCCATCTTGGTGAGGAAGGCGTGGCATGGTGGCGGAAGCAGGAAGCTGACTGTTCACGTATCACCTGCACACAAGGAGAGGGAAGGAGGAGAAGGCAACAAGTCTCTCAAAGCCTATCCCTCCCTAGAAACATACTTCCTCCAGCCAGGCTGCACCTCCTAAAAGTTCAATAAACTCCCCCAAAAACTGCCAGTTGGGGACTAACTGTTCAGATTCATGAACCTTTAAGGGACCTTGTTGTGCCAATCACAATGATCAGACTTTGTTTGTTGGGTTTGGTTGATTTTTGTGGTTATTTTTATAACCAGGTAGCCATGATGCTATCACCAAGATGGGCACATCTTTTAGTTTGTGTATTAAAGTTGATCAGAATTTTTGCCAAGTCTTTCTCTTTTAAAAATTTAATTTATCGCCAGACTGGTGGTGGCGCACGCCTTTAATCCCAGCACTCGGGAGGTAGAGCCAGGCGAATCTCTGAGTTCAAGGCCAACCTGGTTTACAGAGTGAGATCCAGGACAGGCATCAAAACTACACAGAGAAACCCTGTCTCGAAAAACAAAACAAAACAAAATTAATTTATCTTTCAAATTTCTGTGTGTGTATGTTTAAGTGTATGCCCTGTCTGAGCATGTGCCTGAGGAGGCCATCTAATATGGATACTAGGAACTGAACTCTGGTCTTCTGGAAGAACATCAAGTGCTCTTAACTGTGGAACTATCTCTTTGGTCCCCAAGATTCTGCTTTCTAACAAGGTCATTAAATAGCTTCATATTCTCAAGAGAAATAACTTTATTTCCATTTAAATAGTGTGCCGAGGGAAAGCACAGAGCCTCACTAGGGGCGAGAGACTCGTTTTAGTGAGACCAGCTAGTGGTTTTCTAAATAGCAATAGTTGTTGAGTTATATTCAGTGGGGACATGAAGAGACATTGTGGTGATACCTGACTTGGATTTTTCTCTTTATCCCCTGTCCTCCTTTTTGAGATGGACTCTTCTGTATCCTAGGATGGATCCCAGTATCCTATAACAGTAGAGGCTGGCCTTGACTCCTGATCCTGCATCTACTCCTTGAGTGCTGGGATAACAGGCACATTCCATCATGGTCAATTCATGAGATGCTGGGGAAGTTCACTACCACTCAACTGCGTGCTCTTTGCCCCCAAGACCTGTCACGTTGCTCAGGCTGCCCTCCACTGCCCTGCCTTAGCCAGCCTTCCAAGTAGCTGATGCAGGTCTGTGTGCACCATGAATTTTTTTTCTTTCTTTCTTCTTTTTCTTTTGGTTTTTAGAGACAAGGTTTCTCTGTTTAGCCCTGGCTGTCTTGGAACTCACTCTGTGGACCAGGCTGACCTAGAATTCACAGAGGTCCACCTGCTTCTGCATCTGCTGGGATTAAAGGTGTATGCACCACCACCACGAGGCAGCCAAGCTGCTTTTGAATTATTTTTCCTCATTCATAAAAGAGTCCTGTTTTTGGTATAGGTTTTATAAGTACTGGTTTTATAATCATTGGTTTGTTTGAGACAGGGTTTCTCTGTAACAGCCCTGATTATCCTGGAACTTGCTTTGTAAACCAAGAGATCTGCCTGCCTCTGCCTCCCCAAATGTTATTATTAAAGGTGTGCACCAGCATGCACAACCACACTTGGCCCACAAGCATGGAACTCTTAAGGGGTTCTGGACATATATATGGTTAAATTGTAGGCATGTGTTATTGTCATTAATTAATATCAATATTATTTGTACTGTGTTTCCCCCCCCCCCTCAGAGTTTTTGAGACAGTCTCATGTAGCCCAGGCTGGCTTTGGATTCCCTAATGTAGCCAAGAATGACTTTAAACGCCTCATCTTCTTGCTTCCACCTCCTGAGTGCTAGGAATATAGGGCTGTCACCATGTCTGGTTCGTTCTTTGCCAGAATCACGTGGCATCACGTTCATTTGCATATTTGGTTTCTCAGCTCCTTGCCCCGCAGTGTAGGCAGACACTGCGTCTGGGTTACTCTACAAGGCAAAGGCTTCTTTCTGAACATTATGTCCGTTTCAGAAAAAGACCTCACCTGCAGCCAGTGGCTGAGCCCTCGTGGGATGCTTGGCCGGCTATTGTCCTGAGTGCAGAAATGAATGGGCCTGTGGTAAAATCATTTGTCCCTTTGTCTTGAGACACAGTGGGACCAGTTTTCCCCCAGCTTGTCTGTGCACAGAGAACAGAGGGTTCTTTAACAGAGGAGCCTTTATACAGAGGTTTGCAGATGGTAGCTCTTGCCTCCTTAGGAAAGAGGTTCCGTATTAGAATAACTGGTTTAAGAACAAGGATTTGGGGCTGGATAGATAGATGGCTCAGTGGTTAAGAGCAGAGGACTTGGATTCAGTATCCAGCACCCACATGATGGCTCACAACCATCTCTAACTACAGGGTATCTAAGACCTCTTATGGTCTCTGCAGGCACCAGCATGCATGTGATGCACATAGATACATCCTGGCAAACCACTCATGCATATAAATACAAGTGAAGACCAAGGACTTAGGTTGCAAAAACCCTTCCTGGAGGATTTCAGGAGATCTCAAGGCAGACATTCTCCAAAAATTCTTGCCTAACAAGAATTGGCCTTTACTTGACAAAGGTCCCTTTGAAGACTTTTTGAAACAGTGTCGCATAACCAGGCTGGCCCTCCTGCTTGGTGTGCTGGTTAGTTTGTTAATGTGACATATAAATGTAGACGTGTCTGAGAAGAGGGATCTCAGTTGAGTAATTGTCTCCCTCAGACTGACCTATGGGAATGTCTGTCGGGGTATTTCTTGGTGGTTGATTGCTGTGGACAGTCTTATTCTTGAGCAGGTGGTCCTAGGAAGTACAAGAAAGACAGCTGAATGTGGGCCTGGCAGCAAGCCAGTAAGCAGCATGCCATGGTTCCTGACTTCCCTCAATAATGGGTCCCTTTTTTTTTTTTTGTTATTTCTTTTATTTAATTACTACCCCCACCCCGCAAGGATTTTTCTGTATAGCCCTGGCTGTCCTAGAACTCTCTCTATAGACCAGGCTGTTCCCGAACTCAGAGACTCACTGCCTCTGCCTCCCACGTGCTGGGATTAAAGGTGTGCGCCATCACCGCCCAGCTAATAATGGACTCTTAGGGGATATGTAAACCAAGTGATAAACCCTTTCCATCCTAAGTTGCTTTCAAAAGTGAACCAAGACCCCTCCCATGTGCCGGGATACAGGTTTGTACTGTCCCGTCTAGCAAAGCCCCTTCTTCCCCGCCCCCTCCCCCAACAAGCATTTGTCTCTCAGTTCTTTGCTAAGTCATTTCCTACTAACTCATAAGCTCTTAAGGGCAGGGCCCCTTATCGCACCTCTGTTATGTCCCAGTGCTTCAGGGTCTAGAGCAGTGGTTCTCAACCTTCCTAATGCTCCGACCCTTTAATACAGTTCCTCATGTTGTGGTGACCCCAACCATAAAATTATCATTGCTACTTCATAACTGTAATTTTGCTACTGTTATGAATCATAATGGAAATATCTGACATGCAGGATAAGAACTGCTATTCTAGAGCATCTCCATGTATCCCAGGACACTTGCAGTGAGTGAGCTAGGGCTGAGGGGCTCTAGAACACTTGGCACAGTAGGGACCGGAGAGCTTACAGCTCTTTTGCTGACTCGCCAAGCTACCACGTACTCTTTTCACTGTCTGTTAATAAGGATGGAATGAGAAGGACTCCAGAAGTTAGAAACACGGGCAGGTAAACATGGGAAAGTCACATAAGGGGCAGAGGAAAGGACCTCTGCAAAACAGGATTCACTGTGGTTCCTAAGGATTCTGGACTGATGTGAACAGTTTGTACTCCCTCACTAGGTAGGATGGGAAAATGCCCACAGCCATAGCTGGTCCCTGTGGCTCATGACTATGAGCAGCCTACAGTTGGGGTGGTCAGAGGTAACCATAGACTTGATAGGTGGGGAGGGACTTGTCACAAGGTGCCAGCCAGCCGAGACAGATGTCCAGTTCTTCCCACCAGGCAGAGGTCCTGTTTTTCCTGAGAATGTGGCAGTAGACCCTGGCTCTGCACCTCCCTGTGGGTGCACTCCAAGTTAGAAAAGCAGATGCACCCTGCTCCATTGCCCTCCACTGCCCTCCTCCAGCCGGGGGCATGGTTGGGAGGGCCAGGTGCCAGAAGGCATTTAGCCACTCTTCACCACTGCGCATAAAAATCCCCAAGGATCCTAGAGACCTGGTGGTGCTGTGGTTAGTGGTGCAGTGTGATACTTTCAGCTTTCCACCTAGAGTGGCTGCTTAGACTGGGCAAGAGCATGGTTTCTAGGTTGGGTTAAGGGGCAAGTGGTGATAGGTGTGGAAGAAAGAGTAAGGTAGACAATTCCTGTAAGCCGTGAAGCCATGCTGGAGGGAGAGAGGGGAGCACCTGGTTCTTCATTCTGCTTCGCCGAGATACTTAACCGGACACGAGGCAGCTAGCAAGTAACTCTCTCTCCCTTTCCCTGATACTTAAAATCTCCGAGTTTGGGCCTTATTCTCTAGCCAAACTGGCCTGCTAATCACAGCAGGCCTCCTCCTGCCTCAGGGCCTCCCAAATGTGGGCTACAGGGTCAACCTCCCTGCCCTGTTGTAATTCTCTACTCACAGAAAAATTGTAAATGCTGCCACCTGTTGACCAAATGTCCACGTGCATCCCATCCACTTTCAGCACCCCTGCCCAGGTGGCATCTCTGCGTTCTGGGCACTTGAGAAATAAGCCCTACACAGGTCTCATAGGACCTGTCAGCAACCCAGTGGGGTAAGTACCACACTGGGTTGGCAGTCTCTCTGGGATTACCGTTGTGAGTAGTAGGCTGTTCAGTCAGATTAATATTTTCTGTCTGTCTGTCTTTCCGTCCACTTTCCCCTTCTTCCTTCCCTCCATCTCCCCCATCGCCCCTCCCTTGGCTTGCATGTGTACACACCTGCAAATGCAAATTGTGGGTTTTGAATCCAGAGTCTTACAGCCTCCCTCTTATTGAGGAGCTGCTCTCCATGTCCCCAGAAATGGTTACTCTTAAATATGTCCCCCCCCCCCTTCTTTCTTTCGAGATAGGGTTTCTCTGTGTAACAGTCCTGATTGTCCCGGAACTCAGAGATCTGCCTGCCTCTTGCCTTCCAAGTGCTGGGATTAAAGGCATGCGCCACTACCACCTGGCTGGTAAATGGATTTTCCTCTTCAAAGATTTTCATGGATTTTAACAGGAATTTATATAGGGGGTACTTTTCACAAGCCAATGTCCTAACAATTTAGTCATTGTTCTAGGAACTTGAGTCTCATTCGGTTCCAAGGGTAAATCTCTAGAGGGGAGTATGTAGTATGAATCTTAAAAGGTCTTACTAATAAAAACAAACCTGGAGCCAGGTACTGGGGTCAACGCTGGAAGATCAGAGAAGCAGAACAAGCCACAGCCACCTCACCTTGCCAGTTCCTCAGCTGATCCTCTTTCTTCAGACTGGAAGTCTCATCCAGAATGAATCTCAGCTGAACTGTTTCAAAGCCTAAAAGCTTAACCAGCCTAGTTCCTGGTTTTCACACCTATTTACCTTTCTGCTTTCTGCCATCACTCCTGGGATTAAAGGAGTGAGTCACCATGCCTGGCTGTTTCCAGTGTGACTTTGAACTCACAGAGATCCAGGCAGATCTCTGCCTCTGGAATGCTAGGATTAAAGGCGTGTGCTATCACTGCCTAACCTATGTTTAATATTGTGGCTGTTCTGTTCTCTGACCCCAGATAAGCTTATTAGCGTGCACAATATTTTGGGGAACACAATATCACCACAGGAGTATGGATCAATAGATATCAAATGCTAACTGTATAGATCAGAGAAGCAAAACGCATACATCTCTTTAATCTCCCTCCCCCTGTCTATATGAATAGCTCATTGTAGACGTTCTTGATTGACAGGTCTTCATTCACCATGTCAGCATGTTCATTTTACACATACATGTGCCACCAGTGGTGAAAGAGCCAGGTCCACCATACTTTTGCCTTGCCGTGTTCTTGGCAACCTAGGATGTTAGAATTACATCTGCATGACTCCATGTGCTCAGACCAGCTTGAGATAGTGATGCAGACCGGTTTGAAGGATACACCACCTACCACCCTCGGAATCCAGGGCTTAAGACCCAAACCTACATTCTTCTAGGCCTGAACCCTAAAGCTGAGGCTAAGAATCGTATTATGAAAATCTTGAAAGTAATTAAATGACACTTTTCAAAGCCTTGCCTTTACGTCTAATCAAAGCGGCAGCCTGTTCACCAGTGCCTATGACAGTAGCCCAGATATCTGTGGAGGTTCAGACTGTTTCCAGGGCCTTTGTTCTAGGATACCAAACCTGTCCCGATGAGTCTGTCCAAGCCTGCCACTTCTAACCGCTGTTGTTTATGGAATGCTTGGACAGGAACTGAAAGGCAGGCTGGCTAGACCTCCCTGTCCCGTAAGTCTCCTCATACCTTATTATGAAAACAACAACACTAGCAGTGCCCATGATCCTAGATTTATATTTTGTTACTTTTCCACATTTAAAAGAAAAGTAGACAGATCTGTAATTTTTGTAGCAACCAAATCATGTTCAAAGGACTAGTTACTTTTGAATCAGGCTTAACTAAAGATAGTCTCCCTATATAGCCCTGACAGAACTTGCTCTGTAGACTGTGCTAGCCTCAAAGCTCACCTCTCTTTACCCCTGTGTTGGGGTTAGAGGTGTGTTCTATCACATTCAGTCAGGCTTAGGTATTTTAGGTAAAAAAAAAAAATTTTTTTTTTCTCATTGAGACAGGGTCTCACTTATTTTCCAGGCTGGCCTGGAACTCACAACGCTCTTGGGTGTATCCTCCCAAATACTGGAATAACAGACTGTAATCTAAAAGCCCCCAGATAGGAGTCTGCACTCTCTCCTGCAGAAGAGGAAATGAAAAAGTACAGCTTACCCAGAGCTTAGCCCAGGCTGGGCTAGTGCATTCTGCTTTCAGTCATGTGAGTCCTAGATCAAGCATGTAAGCTGAGCCATAAAAAAAGAGCATTCAGAGGTAGTTACAGACTCTCAGTTTTCTTTCTCCTTTTGGATTATGTAGACTTTCTTATTTCCCGTGCTCAGAGGACAGTGTCTTGCAGTTGATGTTTGTTTGTTTGTTTGTTTTGGCCTCTAGGGTTCCCGAGGACATTAGTACAGGCAGAAGCCTTGGACAGAATCTGCGACGTGGACCTTGTGGTCAGTTTGAATATTCCTTTTGAGACACTTAAGGATCGTCTGAGCCGACGATGGGTCCACCCTTCTAGCGGGAGAGTCTATAACCTGGACTTCAACCCGCCTCAAGTGCAGGTAAGCCACGCCGAGTGCTGGGCAGGGGACGTGAGTATACTGTTCAGGGGAAAAAAAATATCTACACGGCCAAGAAGCAGAGAAAAGAGTTGAAATTCAGTAGTAGTCAAAGGGGAGATCTGAGACTGAGGCTTAACAAGACGGAGCCCTGCTGGAGATCGGGGGAAAGTGGCATTCTCCTTTTTGTTTCATGAATTTCATTTAACTATTGATGGCTCTTTATTTATTTTATTTTTGTTTTTTTGAGACAGAGCTTCTCTGTGTAACAGTCATGGCTGTCCTGGAACTCATTCTATAGACTTGCCTGCCTCAGCCTCCTGAGTGCTGGGGTTAAAGGTGTGTGCTACCACACCCAGCTATTGATGGTGATTGATTGATTGATTGACAGGGCCTCTTTTATATAGTTCTGGCTGTCCTGGATCTCACTATGTAGACTAGGCTGGCCTTGAACTCAGAGTACTGAGGCAATCCTTAAAACCGTATGGCAACGTACATTTGTGAGGATAGCCTGAGCAAGTGCATATTTCAGTGCTTATAGAGGCCAAAAAGCAAATAAAAAGGAATGTTCTTCAATAGGACTATTTAAATATCCACATGATCTTAGGTTACAGAATTGGTAAAAAGAATGAATATGGTGGTTTCTCTGCCCTCTAGTGTTGGGGATCCGAACCCCCGAGGCTTGTGTATACTTATCAAGTATCCTACCACAGAGGTACACCTCTGTTTCCAGATTAACCACCCCCTTTGCCCAGTAGGTAGCCCAGGCTGCCTCTAACTCAAAGTTCTCTAGCCTTGGTCTTCCAAATGCCTGAGAGATTATGGGTGTGCACACCACGCCTGGTTCAGACTACTTGTGATTTGTCTTTCTGTTAATTTTTTTCCTCTGACTCCCTGATAATGCCTGATGGAACTCATGCACGAACTCAGTGTGTCCTTTCTGGACTGGAATAGGTAACGTGGTATCTGAATATAGATGGAAGCAGTCAAAAGTTACTTTAGGGTGGTATCACCACTGCTGGTTGCCACTGTGCCAACACTGCCCCTAATGATGCCAGTTCACTTGTGATAAACATCAGTCGTCCCCGCCACGCCCTTTTCTTCTTGTTGTTATTTCCCCGTCCTAGCTAATGGCTTTGCTCATCCCGTCATTTATTTCACAGACCCAGTTTCGTTGTGTTTCCCAGACTGGCCCCAGCCTTCTGAGTGGACGGTGTACCGCTAAGTGTAACCCCAGACAGGGTGATAGATAGGAAAATAAAATGGGGGAGAAGAAAGGGGTTTGAAAACACAGACAGGGAAACAGAAAACCTATCTCAAAGGACCCTGTTCTGGCCTTACTAAGACGTGCTCATCGATTCTTAGAATACCTGGAAAGCTTTACTTGCTAGCGTGTTCCTTTCAAAAGCCCAACTCTCCCTGAAAGAACCCCTCATGAGAATGTATGCTGTTTCCAGAGATGGCTGTGGAGCGAATGGCCAGCTCCACCAGCCACTGGTGTCTTCCCCGGGACAGAGCACTGCCCGGGTGTCCTTCTAGAAGCATCAACTGTGTTTGCTGGTCCTCTACAATGAGTTCTAAGCACAGTGGCCATCAGTAAAACATGGATCAGTCACGGCCTCTCCTCTTCTGCTGCGCCAACACTCCCCCTGTGATAACGATGTGCATTATCGTGCATCATCAATGTGATACCCGAAGCCCCCAGCTGCAGCAGGATTCCACTGTGTTTTAAAGTCACGGGCAGCTTCCAAGGGTCCACGGGAGTGGCCCGAGCCTTGTGGTTCCTCCCCAGCCTGTCTCTGACAGGCTCACTTCTGCAGCTTCCCCCAGAGAGAACAGCTGGGGGCTTGGGAGCAGAATTCTGATGCTCCTGCTGTGCCGGGTGTAGGTAGCCATGATTCCTAGAGGATTAAAAGTAGCGAAAAGGAAGTTTGTTTCTGCAGCCCTGACTGGTCTGCAACTAACTACGCAGATCAGGTTGGCCTTGAACTCGCAGATAGATCCACCTGCCTCTGCTGGCAGTAAAGGCATGTGCAACCACAGCCACTGAAATTTTCATATATTTAAATCGATCATTTCTTAGAGTGCTTGTCTCTGATGGTCCTGGGTATTTTGAGTCACGCCTATTTTGATTCCTATACCTTAGGACATGTCATGAGTTTCAGAGACTACTCCATAGCAGTTTGAAAGCTGGCAGAGACGGTATGGAATCAATTTTTTTTCCACGTTTTCTTCCCTTTTATTACAGGTATTTGTTTGCATCCATGTGCAAATGGATGTGTACTTGTGTGGGTACCATGGCACAGGTGTGGAGGACTAAGGTCATTTTGCAGGAGTCTCCTTTGTGGGTCCAGGGTCATCAGGCTTGGCAGCAAGGGCCTTCACCTGGGAGCTACCTTGCTAGTTCCCCAGTTTTTTCCCCCATAAGAAGCCAGAATTTAGGCTGGGCGTTGGTGGCACACGCCTTTAATCCCAGCACTTGGGAGGCAGAGCCAGGCGGATCTCTGCGAGTTCGAGGCCAGCCTGGTCTACATACAGAGCGAGATCCAGGAAAGGTGCAAAGCCACACAGAGAAACCCTGTCTCGAAAAACCAAAAAAAAAAAAAAAAAAAAACCCAGATTTTAGGAAACAAAGCCGTTTGGGGGATGTTTGGTGGGACCATGATGGCATTGTGTAGATATGTTGTTTAGGGAGGATTCCCAGAACTTAGAGTCGAAAGTGCCATTTAGCAGTAGCACTGAGGCATGTTTATAAGGATGTGAGTAGTTAAGATTTAGTGCCCTTCTCGGGACATGAGGTCAGCATGACGAAAACCCCAGGCGTGTTGCATGTGTGGTTGGAGTTCACTTTCATCATGTGGGTTTTTTTAAGAAGAAAGATCTGACCTTGGAAATGCCCAGTGATTGGCCATGTTAACTGGCTCCTCTGGTGTTTTAGGGGATTGATGACGTCACTGGTGAGCCACTTGTCCAACAGGAAGATGATAAACCCGAAGCAGTTGCTGCTAGGCTACGACGATACAAGGATGCGGCGAAACCAGTCATTGAACTGTACAAGTGAGTGTGTGTCTAGTGTATTCATGGTCGGGTCCAACCAGGAAATCGTAGGGCCTGATGGGAGGAACGCTGGGCTGAGCTAGATAATGCTTCTTCCAGCTAACTATGTCTGAAGGCCCACACCTCCCGGACGGTGGGTGAAGTGATAGAGTGGTGTTATAGATGAATTGCTAAGTGGTCTTCTTAAATAAAAACCTGGAGCCAGATATGGGAGTGAAAACCTGAGAGATCAGGGAAATAGGAAAAGCCACAAGCTAACCTCACTTCACCGAGGCGCCTCAGTCTCCAAAGAGAGAGCTACTTCATGTATACCCAACCTATATCATTCTGTTCTCTCATTGGCTCTCTCAGCCCAGCTGCATCACCTCCTCTTCCTGCCAAGCTCTGTCACTTCCTGTCTGTACAGACCTCCAGACAGACCTCTATGGTTAGTGCTGGGATTAAAGGTGTGTGTCATCACACTTGGCTCTGTTCCCTAGTGTGGCCTTGAACTCACACCCTGCCTTCCAAGTGATAGGATTAAAGACGTGTGCTATCATTGCCTGACTTCCATGTTTACTTATAGTGGCTGGCTTTTTCCTCTGATTCTCAGATAAATTTTATTGGGGGACACAATACATCACCACAAGTGGTATATGGGAGGTACAATCCAGCATGTTTAGTCAGGAACTATTAGAACATGAAGACTTAAAGGTATCTCTGTCTGTATTATGTCTGGACTTCTCTTTTTGGGCTGGGGGTGGGGGTGGAGCTCAGGTATGGAACACCTGCATTAAAGCCTCAACTGCCAAAACCCACCCAACCCCACCCCAAGCCCTCATTATCTTATTTAATTGCCTCAGATATTTTGACATTCTATCATGTAAATAAGTGATTCAGGTAGACTAGGGCTGGCTGTAAAAATGTGAACAGACCAGGGGATGGTGCCTGCTCTAACCTTGGATCTTTGCCTGTCCTGTGATGTTAAACAACCTCAGTGATGTTTATTGGGTTGTCTTTCAGGAGCCGGGGAGTGCTCCACCAGTTTTCTGGGACGGAGACTAACAAAATATGGCCTTATGTTTACACGCTTTTCTCAAACAAGATCGCACCTATTCAATCCAAAGAAGCATACTGAGCCTGCCATCGGAAGAACCAAGAAGACATGGTCGTTCACTCAATCATGCGTGTAGTCCTGGTGCCCTGGCCAAATTAGAAGCTAGCTGAGATAGCGTGCAGCATCTTTTCTAGTTTAAGTGATGAAGTAATGAGGCAAATCTAGTGGGTAGAAAGAATTCATGAGGAAGAAACCCTCCTGCCTTTAAAAAGAAGGTCTAGCTCTGCAGGTCCATCACGCCCTTCACGGGAAAGTGCGTACAGACTGGATTTCCGCCAGTGTGGAGCCTACACTAGATGGGTTGACAGCCACGTGCTGCTCTCATAGCCCTTTTTGCATGCGATGGTGGAGGAATCTCTGGTTCCTGCCACCTTCCACAGGCTGTTGAACCACAGCACTGTAAGCCTGAGAACTTGAAGGGCTGTGGTCCCAGCTTGTCCTCTGCCATACCCTCCTGATGACAATTGAATAGATGCTGAATGCGCTCAGTGACTGCTTCTCCACAGTGACTGTTTCTCCCTCCGATCTCAGACACCCTAGTTTCTGTTGACTGTGTCTTCTCTCGTCTGCTTGCTCACTCCATAGGCGATTCATGTAACATGATAGTTTCTGCCTTTATCCCTCTAACTTCCTCTTTTTACAAACTGAGAACCAGGGGACTGGATTCAGTCCCTTCATACTGGGATCTGAGCCAGGCAGAAAGCTTACTTGGTTAAACAGCTGCTCTGACTGTCTTGAACCTACTCTGTACCTTTTATTGTTTTTAAAAAAAAGATTCCCCAAAGTCTTTGGGAATTCTCAAAAACAAGGGAAATAAATGCTCACTTAAGGAAATGTGGGATGATCGTATCTTCTGCATAGATGTAGTAATCGTATGGAAATCACTGGACTAATGAGATGGTTTAGGCTTCTTTAGTCAAGGCAAGATGAATATTGAACATGCTGCTACATATTAATGCTGACAGTGTTTTTCTTCTGTGAGTGATCCAAGCAGATGGTAAGAAGTCAGGAAAGGGAACAAGCCTGTGGGCTTGGAGTGTCTTGCACTAGATGTACATTGCTCCTGCACTGAGAAAGACAGCTTTACCATTATGGGAACGCAGAGTCTTTTTGTTTTCTTCCGATTCCAAAGATGCAGTCTATAGGTGGCCATAAAGTCCAGAAATGAAGATGCTGATATTTTGTCAATCATCATGTCAATAAAGCATTTGTTAAAAAGACTTCCCCGGTTTCCAGACTTGTTGGCCACCTTGTATATAATTCTTACTCTTCTTTTGGAAGAATGAGGAAATTTCTTCCCGCTGCCTTAAAAAGGTGTCCTGCACCCGCCTGTCCCCAGGGAGCATCCTTTATTACTGGTGATGTAGTGTGACATCTCCTAGTCTGTGTGGGGGCGGGGTGTGGGGTGGACTTAGCACTTTAGTGGTATTGAAACATGACATTCCGAAGGCGTCCTGTGAATCCCCAGTCCGGTCACTGCCGTCCGCACATCCTGTGTGCTCCTGAGTGTCTTCCTCGCCGCACCTCCCGGACTCCTGTGGTCCTTCTCAGTTGTCCTGCTGTGTGCACGTTCTTTGTCTGCCTTAGTGGAAATGCAGACCAGCATCCCTCATGCTCTCCCCACAGAGAAGTCGGATTGGTAACTAGGTAAGCTTCTGAGGTGCAGGCGCTGCCTGGCCCAGGTCTGTGACCATCCAGGCATTGTCACATCGATGCTGGGCACTTTGGAAGCTTGCCTTTGGTTGTCACTTGGTAGGGGTCAAGAGAAACAGATAAAGCCCCTGGGGTTTCCTGGGGAAGCAGGTCAGGTGTGGGAAAGTGTACAGGTTAGAGGAGGATCGCCCTGTGATGATTCCCACAAACCAAGAGAAGTAGAGAGTTAAAGGAATTCTGGGTAACTTGAGTGTATGTGTGTGTGTGGGGGGATCTTCCAACTTCTTTCTTCACCTCTTGTAGATATTGGGAAGAGCAATAGGGTGTGACCAGGCCCCTGCCTGCACACTCTGTTTCCCCCCCCCCCTTTTTTTTTCCCCCTCTTTACATTTCACACTACCATGGCAACCACCACTGGGACACTAGGGGTCAGGAGTGTCTGTCTTCTGGTGAGACCAGCAGGGGGCAAAAACCCATCTTTTCCAAGGTCTGCTCCTTCTCATGTCCATTGACCTTAAAAAAAAAAGACCTGGTTTTCTGTACCAGACTCGCCTGTTCTTTTCTAAACAATTTTGTAGAAAGAGCGTTAATACTGAAACTGTCTTGACAAAGTGGAGTGAAAGGGGGGGGGGGGGGCATCTTCTCTTTCCTGGGCCACGCATGCCTCTGCTTCAGTGGGGGTGGCTCCTGAGACTCCAGTCTGACTTGAATCACAGACTGCGCCTGGCTCTCCAGTTTGCTTCCCACAGTCCTCTTGCTTAGAGCTTGGAAAACCCTGCATGTTCGTTCCTTCAGTATTATAACAAAAGGTGCTATGAAGGAGGCCTTCTGAGTGGATTGTGCACTCTCAGGACCTCTATAAGCATCTTGGCGAATCTTCCTAGCATCCCATGAGGTGGACACAGACAAGAAGCCCAGGTTATGAAGTCTTGCCCAGGCTCTTGATACAAGTAAACAGTGCAGCTGTGACTCAGTTTCAGGTTTTCCTGCTTCAGAAACCACAGCCTTTAATTGGATGTTAGCTGTCTGTTTTGTCCTAAGCAACCCAGGACCATGAATGAGCCTGGTTAGGTCTGCTTGTGGGCTCAGGAAGGGTGGCAGACGTCAATGGAGTGGCTGTGGGAGACTTTCTTTACCCTCTTTGCTTAAGCAAAGGAAGTTGCTAGAAGGGTCCTCTAAATACAAGGCACCGAGGCAGGCTGGATCAGACCCAGGCTGATTGGCCTCTACTCCAGGTGTCAGGAAGCCATGAAGCCATATGAAGAAAGCCTGCACCTATTAAACCATGAAAGTTAGCCATAGATGCCACTCCTTATTTTTTGGTGTGGCACACTGCACAGTTCTTGCCAGAATAAATGCCATCACCTTTGCCTCAGGTCACGCCTTGGTTTGACCAATCAGTATGTAGTTGGGTGAGAAGGGGAGAGGCTGAGCCATTGTCCAGATGGCAAAGTTTCACATGTGACATTCATAGAGACTAGTGACAGACAACTATAGGAAGTCAACAAAAAGTTCTTGTTTAAAGTCCTCGAAAGGAGCATCCCCTCTCTGGGACTGAAACAGGGAAGAAAATGGACAACTTGGTCTTTGTGGAAACTACAAGCAATGTTAGGGCTCCAGGCTCTTTTCTAGTTTTATGAGAGTTTGTACTACTGAATTTTATTTTTGTTTCTGAGATGAATAGATTTCTGGGGGAATATGTTGAACTCTGATGGCATTTCACTGTGACTCCCAAAGTTCAAGGCAGTCTTCTAACCCAGTACCACCTGTCTGTCTTTGGTTCACTGGCCTGTGGAAAATGGCGACTTAAGTTTCCCAGGAGCCAACAGGTCAGCTTCTCTTCAATGTGATAATTGGTGTTCTTGATTTGGGCATATATGCTTAATTCAGAGTATCTGAGTGTGTTCTGTATATGCTACCCTAACTTCATTGTATTAATTGATTTTTTTTGTTATCTTGCTTGAAGATTGATTTGTATTCAATTTGATAGAAATAAACGTTTTTCTGCTTAATATGCAATCAATTCATTTGTTTTTTGTGGCTGTTTATATCGTTTATGCCACGTGATAGCTCCGTTATTCACACTAATTTGCAAATGAGGCAAACCGTGAATGTAACCTAAACATAGTGGTCCAGGCAACCCTCCCGGCCCTGTTGGTTTCCCTGCTGTTGCCTGGCTCGGGGACCCTCGTGTTCTGGTCTCCCTGCCCTTTGCCCATTAGTTTTCGTTTTTACCGAAGCTGGAGCCCTTTGTAAGGTCTGCTGGGGACTGGGGCCGTGAAGAAAGTACCTACTGCCCTTTCAGAAGAACTCTGAGAAAATGGAGGCACAAGCCCTGGCCTTTCCCATTCCTGGTATGGCCTCCTCCTCTGTGGGGCCTTCCCGCAGCTGAAACCAGCTGGAAGCAAGTTCATGGCCCCAGGAGGGACAGGAAAGGCCATCTGGATAGGATGGCTATGTGGTAGGTTGTCATATGCTCCCTCGTTTGTGGAGGAGTTCACATCCCTGCTCCTTGGGCTTCCTCGTACATGGATATTTGCCATGCTGAAGTCACTGAAATGAGAGTAGCCAGATTGTGCCACTTTAGAGCTGATGATGGAAGGAGTCAGAAGTCCTTCCAGGGAGGTGAGCAATGCCATGGATTCCTCAAGGGAAAACTTAGAGCAGAGATGCACCCATCCGGTCCATAGTGGGCGAGTAGCAGCTGAAAATAACTGGTTTTTGAAAACTAAAGAGACTTTAGTTTTTAACATGTTTGTTGCATTGCACTGATGTCAGAGGACAAGTTGTGGGAGTCAGTTCTCCTACACTGGGTCCTAGGGGTCAAACTTGGGCTCTGAGGTTTGATGGCAAACACTTGTGCCTGTTGAGCTCTTGCTGGCTCTGGGTTGAGTTTATTACTACAGGACGGCATAACCTAAGTAGACTCAGGGATCTGGGCCTAGGATAGGAGTTCGACTTGTCATTCAGTTATTCTTGTCAAACTTCATTAGGTTCTAAGGATACAAATGTCAATAGATTTTTGCCCCTGACTTCCCCAGTTGTCTGGACAACTATGAGAATTAACCCATTCCTTGAGTGAAGAGTAGCAACTCCTAGCTAAAGAATCCAAGGGACAATTAATATTTGAGCTGAGTTTTGCTAGAAAGAAAATGTAGGCAGATGCAGTAGGGAGTGCAGGGAGGTTTGAGTGCATGGCAGGCAGAGGCCACCTCTGCAGCCTGGGAGCCAGATGGGACTGAATGGGAAAGGCCCTGGAGTTTGCTGGTGGGAGACAGTGTAAGAGTGCCAGAAATTATGTCAAGTCTGCATGACAGAAAGTCACCCTCCCGCTGATCAACTAGAAGTGTGTTCAGTTGAAGGGGATGGTTAGACTATCATTGGGGGGAACACACTTCTGGAGGGAAGAGAGGAACAAGAGGACATTACGTGTGTGTGTATTTAGATGTGACTGTAATGGAAGATACGGCGGGCTGTCTGATGCCAGGCAGTAGGCCATGCGTCAGTTACCCCTGATGAACCTGAGGCTGTTAATTTGGCCAGGCCTGTCCACTCGGTAAGTAAGTGGTTCCAGGGACTTCACTGAGCACCACTCAGCTCTTCTTTCTCATCCTGACTCTCACTGTCCAGGTACTTGGAGGGACCACAATCTCAAGATGATAAATCAAGTGGCAAGAAACTGCACAGTTCTGTTTCTCCTGTATCAGGCTTTTCTCCTGGCCAGGGTTCTGGGGTCAGTCCCATTAGCAAGCTGGGAAAGCTTCCCATGGAGAGATGGTCTCATCTGATCAGGAGTTGCCCTTCTCCATCCCACCATCTAAGGCCATGGATCTGGAGAGAATACAATTCCCTGACAAGGAGCCATCAGGAAAAAAAAGAGATGGATGCCAAATCCAGCTCTACAGAGCTAGAGCGGCCGCTGTCTTCAGAGATTGTCCATATATACCAACAGTCTAGATCATGATTGTAACGCCATTTAATATGCCATTTTTGATGACTCTGGACATAGTGACAGGAGGACAAACTGATTACCCTGGACACACGGGTCATAGGTCCTCTTCACAATATCCCATGAGTGCATAGGAGGAGGAAGGATAAAATTGCTTAGACCCCAGAGAACAATTTTCTCTGTAAACTTCCCCCTTATTTTCCCATTTACTTGTGTTGACCTTTTTATACACACACACACACACACACACACACACACACACACACACACACAC
>CABHPQ010156077.1:0-11089 GCA_902168405.1 Peromyscus aztecus
TGGTATTAACTCTTCTTTGAAGATCTGGTAGAATTCTGCGCTGAAACCATCTGGTCCTGGGCTTTTTTTGGTTGGGAGACTTTTAATGACTGTTTCTATTTCCTTAGGGGTTATTGGACTATTTAAATAGTTTATCTGGTCTTGATTTAACTTAGGTATGTGGTACCTATCCAGAAAATTATCCATTTCTTTTAGATTTTCCAGTTTTGTGGAATAGAGGTTTTTGAAGTATGACCTGATGATTGTCTGGATTTCCTCAATGTCTGTTGTTATGTCCCCCTTTTCATTTCTGATTTTGTTAATCTGGATGCTCTCTCTCTGTCTTTTGGTTAGTTTGGATAAGGGCTTGTCTATCTTGTTGATTTTCTCAAAGAACCAACTCTTTGTTTCATTGATTTTTTGTATTGTTCTCTTTGTTTCTTCTTGTTCTAGAGCTTTCAGGTGTGCAGTTAAGTCACTAGTGTGAGATTTCTCCAACTTCTTTATGTGAGCATTTAGTGCTATGAATTTCCCTCTTAGCACTGCTTTCATAGTGTCCCATAGGTTTGGGTATGTGGTGCCTTCATTTTCGTTGATCTCTAGCAATTCTTTAATTTCTTTCTTTATTTCTTCCCTAACCCATTGGTGATTCAGTTGAGTATTATTCAGTTTCCATGAGATTGTAGGTTTTCTGTAGTTTTTGTTGTTGTTGAAATCTAACTTTAAACCTTGGTGGTCTGATAGAACACAGGAGGCTATTCCAATTGTTTTGTATCTGTTGAGAATTGCTTTGTGGACAAGTATGTGGTCGATTTTGGAGAAGGTTCCATGGGGTGCTGAGAAGAAGGTATATTCTTTTTTGTTAGGATGGAATGTTCTATAGATATCAATTAAGTCCATTTAGGTCATGACATCAGTTAAATCCTTTATTTTTCTGTTAAGTTTCCGTTTAGGAGATCTGTCCAGTGGTGAAAGTGGGGTATTGAAGTCTCCCACTATTAATGTGTGGGGTTTTATATGTGGTTTAAGCTTTAGTAGTGTTTCTTTTACATATGTGGGTGCCCTTGTGTTTGGGGCATAAATGTTCAGAATTGAAACTTCCTCTTGGTGGATCCTTCCTGTGATGAATATGTAATGCCCTTCTTGATCTCTTTTGATTGATTTTAGTTTAAAGTCTATTTTGTTGGATATCAGGATGGCTGCCCCGACGGACTTCCCTTCTGGACAAAGGTGAGTGCCCGCCCTCACCCTAGATCCCATCACTGGGCACCAGCCACCCCTGGGAAGACCTGTCCACCTTGGCCCCAAGTTCTGGCCAGCGGGCAGGCTCCCTTCTACCCCTACCCCTACTGGGAAGCCCCCCCTTCTCCAAGATCCCCTGCAGTCTCCAAGCCCTGCCCCCAAGTCCATCATCCCCGGAGACCCCCGCCACTTCCTGAGACTTAGAGACTGACCCCCAGCTCCCATCCTGCCCCGGACTTCCCTTCTGGACAAAGCTCCCATTCTGGCCCAGACTTCCCTTCTGGGCAAGAGACTTCTTTTCTGGACAAGAGCTGCCATCTTGCCTCGGACTTCCCATCTGGACAATAGCTCCCATCCTGCTTTGGCCTTCCCATCTGGACAAGAGCGCCCAACCTGCCTCGCACTTCCCATTTGGACAAGAGAGTCCCATCTGGACAAAAGAGAGAGACTTCCCGAATCTGTCAGCTCTTTCTCCACCAAGTGCGCTGATAAGACCAAGATTGAACACAAGGAGATGGGCAGACGTCAAGGCAGAAATACATACAACAAAATGAAGAGCAATACAGCATCACCAGAACCTAGCCCTCCTCTAACATCTAGAGCTGATCATCAAAAATTGGAAGAAGCAGAAGAAAACAGCCTTATGAATAACATCATGAAGAAGGTAGAGGCTTATATAGAGGAACAGACAAAAAAATGGCAAGAACGCTGTAAAAACCTAGAGGAAAGGACAATTAAAGTAGAAGAAAACAATAAAGTCCTGGAAGAAAACAATAAAGCACTGAAAGAAAGCCATGAAAAAGCAATGAAACAGGTCCAAGACCTGCAAAGGGAAATAGAAAAAATGAAGAAGACACAAACAGAGGGAATGCTGGAAATAGAAAATCTAAGTAAACGATCAGGAACTTCAGATGCAAGTATAACCAACAGAATGCAAGAGATGGAAGAGAGGATCTCTGGTGTTGAAGATACGGTAGAAGAAATAGATTCATCAGTCAAAGAAAACACTAAAGCCAACAAAGTCATGACCCAAAATGTCCAAGAAATCTGGGACACCATGAAAAGACCAAACCTCCAAATAATAGGGATAGAAGAAGGAGAAGAATACCAACTTAAAGGCGCTTCCAGCAGTCTTGAAGAGCATTCCTCTGAGAACAGAAAAGTCAGCACATTTTACTGGCTTTATTTCACTTCTCTGCTTGTTTATAAGTGATTACTGGGACTTCCTTTCATACGAGGTCCTTGAATTCCAGTCACATCTGAAGATCTATTCTGGGAGCCTCAGAACTAAGGTGAAAATATTTCGGATATGTCAGCAACTTAGGATTGTTTTATTTAATCTTCTAATATAAATAACAAAAACAAATGGCCTTTTCTTCATTTAGGAAAAAAAATAAGTCTCAGAGTGGTTCAGAAAATCATAAATGCTATCTGATAGTTGGGGACATATGGAGTTTTATTCTAGGTGTATCCGGCTGAAGTTTGCTTTCTTTTTTTACATCATTGCAATAGAAATAAGCAGTGATAATAAAAGAACAGCTCGAAAGTCATGCCTATAATTAGAATTTCATAGTCATTAATTCAAATTGGCCATTTCCCATCTGCCTTTAGAGATAAGTCTTGCCCATGTTCTATATGTAAAACCTCCCTTTAATTGATAGCAATTCAAAGTTTAATTGGGTATTTCTCTACAGGTTTATAAGGTTCTGCTGTTCCATAAACAGCCAAAAGGGTTAGTTACATTTTCTGATATCATAGAATTTTCTTAGTTAAAATGCCCTATTCTTTTGGTACTTGAAATTTTATTATTAGCTTTACATTTTAAGATATTCGATGGATATTGTGGCTTTTCAGTTGGATTTCATATAAAGAATACATTTTCTAGCCTGGGTGAACCTCTTACTCTCCTTTAATTTCTTCCCCATTGTCTGATGTGGTGGTTACTAGAAGAAGCACCAGGGGAAGAGGATTCCTTACCAAATACTATTGAAATACACATGTAAGCAGTTTTAAATGCTGTCTCCCAGTGACTTTAAGAAGACACACATGGGATTACATTATGTGTTGTGGCTAATAAATTCTCATTAACGAACAGCAATCAATTATTACCTTATCTCAAGTCGTGCAATGGTTACTGTATTCAATTGGCATGCATTAATTTTTTTTTTTTTGGTTTTTCGAGACAGGGTTTCTCTGTGTAGCTTTGCGCTTCTCCTGGAGCTCACTTGGTAGCCCAGGCTGGCCTTGAACTCACAGAGATCCGCCTGGCTCTGTCTCCCGAGTGCTGGGATTAAAGGCGTGCGCCACCAACGCCCGGTGGCATGCATTAATTATATGTTAAATTTATCTCCTAAGTTTAGCTTGTATCATCTGTGATATTATTTTGGTCTTCATCAATACATTTTTGCTACAACTAAATCGTACCTGATGTAGATTTATTATTTTTTAGTCAAATTCATTTCATGAGCCATCATTGTTTTTTTCATGAATACTTTGTTAGTGTGTGTGCTCATGTGTGTTAGGGCAGGTGAGTGTGCAAAAGTGTACATATAGGGGTCAGATGACCTCAGCTGTCTGACCTCACTTTCTATGTGATGTGAGACCGGGTGTCCTGTTCTCAGCTGCATACCTCAGACCCTCTGGCCTTTGAGTATCTGTGGATTTTCCTGTCTCCATCTCCCATCTTGCTATGTGAGCTCTAGGATTACAGGGAGGTGTGTTCACATCTGACTCTATGCAGGTTGTGGAGATTTGAACCCAGATCCTCAAGCGTACAAAGCAGGTGTTGGACTGGCTGACTCATCACTTCTAGTTTCATCTCTTGACTGCTGGACCTTGTGGCTCATGCCTAACATGCCAGTGTAAGAGAGGCTAGGGATGCAGGGTCTGAAGGAGTTTGAAGTCCTCCTGTGCTACAGGGAGTTATGGGCCATCCAGGGTCAAAAAGTGAGAACATTTAATTAAAAAAAAAATCCAAAATATTCTTTCTCATTGTATCTTACACAATTGGCTCATAATCTTTTTACATTTTACTTGTTGTTTATTAAAATATATGTATTTGCTTCTAACTGGAGTCCCCCAGTTTAGGACATCTGTGTGTTTGTACTTGGGTTCAGCCTATGATTCAGAATGTTGATGATATTTAATAGATACTAAAGAATGCTTAAACATGTGACTTTATCCCTTCTTCTTCTTCCCTTCTTTCATTCCATCACTATAAGGTCCATCTGTTTACTTTTGTTTGTGTTACAATAAATTTTACTTATACTGCACAAGTCATTTTGTAGCTTTTGTGGAGAGAGAAAAAAAGTAAGTAAGAAAGACATGGATTTTGCAGTTACTAAATTTATATCTTAGTATTACATATCACCGGGCATTGCAATGGGTTTGGGGAGAACAATATGATATCATAAAGTATTATCTACAATATATATTATTAGAATATTTGTGGATACACACACACACACACACACACACACACACACACACACACACACACCAAGTACATAATACAGCAAAATTTCTAGTTGTTCCTTAGTTATGACCTAGTTACATTGATTTATAAGTGTTTGTGTCACATAATTATTTCAGGGTCTTATCATTCTGGATTTGACAGTAATTGAGCACGACAGCATTGTGATTGTTTTCTATTTGACTAGAGGGAAGACGATAAAGTTTACTTATTATGAAAAACTTTAAAAGAGATTATGTATATGTGGTCAAACTCAGACTCTTCAAGAATATTTATTTTTAAGTTATTCATGTAAAAATTACATCTTGTGCAAATATCATGCATATTTAGGTATTGATACCTGACGTGTGGATTATTACACCACAGAAATAGCACTCTTCTAGGGAGATTTGGTACAAGACCTTGAAAATATTCTGTATACAGTGTGATAATACTGATCTTAATCCCACTGGTTTAGAGAAACAAAATGTCCTCTGGATTCACCTCCTTATAGAGAGCCACATTCTTTAGAGCAAATTTAAAAGCATTTGAAAATACAGATCATGAAGAATATTAAGCTTACATCCTTTTTTTAATTTTTTTTTTTTACAAATTTCTTTGTCTTCCAAAACCTATTCTACAGAGCATCTAAAAATGTCCTCTGTCTGTATTTTACTGGATATGGTGTTATTGGCTTGTACATTTGGTTGATGTTGGTTGATATCTTCTGATATGATGTGGCATTTGACATAATTGCCCAATCTAACTAAATATTTAAATACTCTGACAGGTGGGGAAAAGAGCAAGATGAAATGTCTGCTTCAGCATCAACAACTTTTTTGTTTTTGAGACAGGGTTTCTCTGTGTGACTTTGGTCCCTGTCCTGGATCTCGCTCTATAGATCAGGCTGGCCTCAAACTCACAGAGATCCACCTGCCTCTGCCTCTCAAGTGCTGGGATTAAAGGCATGAGACACCACTGCCTGGCACATCAACAACTTTTAATTCTGAAATAAAACCAAGGCAAAGGGAGATAATGGATTGCTGCTTCAAGACTTAGTTGTAGAATCAATGGGAATAAGAAAATATGCAGAGCTCTCAGGATTTACCATATAGAATATGAATGACAGGAGCTGGAAGATATCATCAAACAACATTAGAGAAATATTCCCGCCTCGCCTGAATAATTGACCTAACTTCCAAGAACAAACCAACTTAAATCCTGGGTGGCCAAAGTCTAGAGCCCCAGCAGGGAACCTTTCCTGTTTTTGGACACTGCTATCTACTCTTGGTCCAGACTTGAAAAGTATTGTATGTTGAAGATAATTTGAGCCTCTTTTGTAACCACATAGTCCCAGATATTTTACATTCATAAAGTAGTTATATAAGTAAATCATTGATAGAGTAAAAGAGCAAAATGGATAGGCTATATTAATGAAGACTGTCTTAATTTCCCTAAAGTCACTCATTTAAATTCCTTTACTTTGCTTTGAGTTGAGATTAAGTAAGACTTGTTTGTGGATCTGTTTTCTCGCGGTCTATCTATATGAGGATACAGAGAATGTGAATAAACATATCATTTACTTCCTACCTTATAATGATGCAAGAGCTTATTAAATAATACTGAGTCTTCCATTGTTCCCAGTGCACCAAGCAATCCATATTGCTTCCCATGTAAATAGCAACTGTTTCCTGTATGAATAACAGATGTGCTTTTTGATGGTGATAACAAGCCCCAAATAGGGTGCTTCTTTAAAGGAGGTCTCTAATGATCTTTTATTGACAAAGTATTGGGAAAATAGAAAATTATGAACTTTTGTCTCAGCTAGCCTGGAGTTGTTTCCAAATCAATCTCTTATTCAAACATAGAACATACTTCAATGGGCCTTTTCTCTCCCCTCCATTTCTTGCTTAGGGCAAGGCCAGTCAGCTTTGAAGTGCTCTAGGTTAGATGCCTTTTAATCTTTTTTAAAGCATCATTTGCAACTGGGATTCTGTTTCAGTTTTAGCTGCTGAAACTTGAGATTTATAAACATATGTTAAAGATGCAACGTAGCAGTCATGGCAATAAAACAGCATTATAAAGAGTGGGTGCAATGTGTGGGCTTGCAACTTACATTTCAGGTGCTAAACATTGACTCTATGTTATGATGAAGTCAAACACACTTTAAAAATAGAAAAGACCTACAGGTCACATATAAAATGTCTATAAATAATAATATTTTGTAAGAGTTCACATGAAAAAAGATTCAAAATATCAAAAACAGCATACAGTATTATGTTCTATTTTGTTCTAATTCCCATTTATATTATTTGTATTTATGCTGAATTTTGTTTCATGGTTTACTCTCATATTTAGTTTTGCATTTTAATAGATACTTGAAAGGGATATTTTCCTTAATGCTGAGCTCCAGATATTGTGGAAACACCTTGAGACAGGTGAGCCAGATGTTCCTTTTGAATACATATAGGCTGCATATTTCTTAATGGACAACAGTAATACATATAGAGATCAACCAAGAGTGTATAAATGTCCATTCCTTCATGAAGCCCGTCAGAGCTGAATTGTCTGCATCTTAGGAAGTCTAAAGCTTAAGAAAGCACCGCAAGTCAAGATGAATTGTTACTTTCTGGCTGGAAGTGGTCCATCTCCCTCTCCCAGTTATAGCTACAGTTAGTTATAGTTTTGAAGCTATAGAGTAATCCACTTTCTGAGATCCTGTCTTATTGTTTACAGCTAATATTGGGCCTCCCCTTTGGGCTTGTCAACAGTCGGACACTCAAATAGAACAAAATGCTCTAAGACCATTTGTTCTTAATGAAAGCAATTTGTTATGAGCTGAGGGAAAAGTGTTCTTGGTCTTTCTGCCAAAACAGCCTTGTTATGTGTTTGTTGAGGTCATTCAGATTAATGGGGGTAGTACAAGATTCTTGGAGACAAACCATTAATGGAATAATGCAAAGTATTTTTCTAGAACAATGCCAAACATCATTGAACATGTGTATCATATTTTCAGATATCTGTTAAGAAAACACTTTAAATTCATTGCTTTTAATTGAATTCTCCTATATGACATCTTTATGACCTTGTTATTTACTTGATAAAACATTTTTGAGGGGTGTTATTCATTTGGGTGATAATAGGAAAGACATAGGTAGAAATAACATTTATAAACCACACATTTATAATTTTTAATAGGATTGTAGCTAGAACACATTATACTGTCTTATGCTTAATAGCCTTTCATGTTAAGAACATTAAAGGGAAAATCTATAATCATCTTTGATTAATAGGTGATAAAAAAAAAGAGTGAAATGTGAGGGAAAGTAAGGGGCCATCTTGGTGAAGAAATCCATGCTCAGATGGATACAGGTACAGTGAAGGCTTTCTGTGTTCTAACTGCCATGATACACACTGACAATGACAGACATTTGAAAAGAAATGTCATTCAGGGATTTTCTTTTTATTAGTTGTGCATCTATGGGCTTAGTAACTTCACTGTGACAACACAATCCGGAACAAATGAGTTTGGTCTTTCTTTCCTATGACTGCACCTGTTAGGTGCTTATTTCAAGTACTTTGTCTTCATTTTCTGTAACTTTGTTGCTGTGATCCTATATCCCTTCCCAACTAGAGATGTGAGAGTAATCAATTCAGTTAATTTGAATTGGGAAATAAAAAAAGAAAGACCTGCAGAAATTGTACCCAGTCTGGTTCTAGATGACAACAGATTCTATAACAAATGACCAGCAGTTCTTTATTGTGATGAGCTCACAGGCCAGGAGTGTACACCCTGCAGGAGTTATCCTTTCTACTTACCTTGCTCCTCCTCTATTATTATTATTATTATTATTATTATTATTATTAATTCTTCTCCCATCCCGACCACAGCTTCCACTCCCTCCACTCCTCTCATCTCCCCTCCCACTTCCTCTCCCCTGGGACCAACCCCTGCACCCCTGTCTGCCTTCAGAAAAGAGCAGGCCTCCAAGAGAAAACAACCAAACAGGATCAAACAAGATACAATAAGACAAGCCAAAAGCTCTTACTCTGAGGCTGGACAAGGCAAGCCAACAGGAGGAAAAGAGTCCCAAGAACAGGCAAAAGAGTCAAAGACATGCCAGCTCCTACAGTTAGGAGTTTCACAAACACACCAAGCTAACAGCCACAACATGTATGCGGAGGACCTGGAGTAGACCCTTGTAGGCCCTGTGCTTGCCACTTTGGTCTCTCTGAGCCCATATGTGCTCTCCTTAGTTGATTCAGTAGGCCATGTTCTCCTGGTATCCTCCATCCCCATCTGACTCCTACATTCTTTTCTCCCCCTCTTCTATGGGATTCTCCAAGTTCTAAAGGGAGGGACCTGATGGACACTTCCAATTTAGACTCTCCCACCAATCCAGCCACAAAACCTGTGACCTACAGTATGTGTTGCCTACAAGATATACTGGGGTCATCGTGGTGCAGAACTTTTGGGAGTGGCCAACTAATGTCTGATTTGATTTAAGACCCATTTCATGAGAGGGAGCCCAGACCTGGTGCTACTTGGATGGCAGGAACCAGAGATTGGATAGCCCAGAAACCTAGGGTAGACCCAAACATAACTGGTCTTAAAAAAAATAAAATGATTCCTAATTATATTCTGCCTCACTGGTAGACAGGTTCCTTATCCAGTTTTCCTAAGAGAGGCTTCCCCAGGGAACAGATGGGAGTGGATGCAGAGACCCACAGTAAGATATTATACCTTGCTATCCTTTTAAGGGAAGGTGTCCTTTTTTTCCTTGAGAGTTTTCAAGATATGGGGGAACTCAGTTATTTGGAGGAAGTTCTGACCAGTTCCGCTCCTTTGGTGTTTACATTGTTATACAGTGAATTTTCTATGTTAATATTTTGTTGTACCTCTTCTTTTCACATTGGCCTTAACCGTTATACAGATTTGCTTCTGGAAACTCAATTAAAACACAAGAAAGGCAAGCATGTGATATTTAAGTGGAACTTCTAGTACACACATGGAATACCTGCAATGTTGCCTTTGTGCTTTAAAATGTCTGCATTAATTATTAACTTGTCATACATTCAGGTGTAGCACTGCTTAATGTTTCAAGTGGCTGGAACAAAATGGTAACTTTTGTGTTGTTGTCCCAGAATTTTAGCCTTGCTGTCCCAGTATGTATTTCTAGAAGAAATATTATGGATGTTGAAGAGAAAATTTATCATTTTCAGTCATATGGCTCTTTAATTACAAGGCTTTTTGTTGAGACTATTTATTGGGGGTATCAATTAGGATCAGCTATGCTACTGTACTGGCTACTGCTACAAAATTCACTGAGATGACCATCTCAAAACTGTCACAAACCAAAAAGACACATGACATCCTCAGACTCTGAACAGAAATTAGTTGGAACAACAGAGTATGCGGTTTCACATGACATAAATGATGCATAACACGAAAATAATCAGCTTATTGTTTTCTTCATTATAATAGAAATGGGAAAATCTTCTCTAAGGGTTTTGTCAGGAGTCACTGAAAACAGAAATGTAATTTAATAGAGCTTAGTTGAATCTTCATAAAAACAACAATAATAATGACACACGCCAGCTAACAGGATAATTGTACTGATAATTGGAAGATGTACTTCCTTGGTTGCAGTGTTTATACTATGAGGTACAACAGTGTTGCTAAGGTCCCATCAACATCCATAAAATGAAAATTAATTAATGCATTCATACTGCATCTAAGTATTAGCACACATTTGTAGTAGAATCAAATTATAAGGTAGGCTTGTAAAAATAATACATAACAGAAAAGTCATTTTTGTTTAAATTTGAGATAATATTATGGAAGGCTTGTTCTTATACTTAGAACACATGCTTCTAAAATATTAAGTAGAGGAGATAAGCAAATAGAAAAGTCTAACAAAAGAAATTGCAATTAAATTGAGAGACGTACAAACAAAGGCCTTTTGGTCCTATTTGCCTGGCAGTGATTGACAAAAAAATGTAATATTCTGACAATTATTATTCTTTAGCACAGATAGACTTAGTCTCTGAGTCTCCGTATTTATTGTTTGAATTAATTAGTGCCTTGCAGCTATTTCATCATCTTTTTAAAAAACAAAACAAGATATGGAAAGGCAAAGAAGCCAACAAATTAAGTTTTAATTTTTAAATGACAATTTCCTTTTCCCTCCCTCCATGCTGCCCTCCAGCACATGGTGGACCTGCTCTTCTTGTTGTTGCTTCCTCTCATATAAATCATCATATGTTATTATATTAATTTACTCTAGACAAAACCATCACGAGTAAACCTCACCCTTTGAGACTATAAAAATATTTTTGTGCATGTAGATCATGTTTAACTTTGGGGGAGTATATATATATATATATATATATATATATATATATATATATATATAT
>CABHPQ010156077.1:11099-41956 GCA_902168405.1 Peromyscus aztecus
TATATATATATATATATATATATATATATATATATATATATATATATGGTTTGCTGGATGTCTGCATTCATATAAGTGCACATGTAAATAAATGCATGCGTGAGGGTTTGTGTGAAGCTCACAAATAGGTATCTTCCGCCTTGCTGGGTATGTTTCATGATTGCTCTCCATTTTGCTTATTGATGCAGGGTTTGCTGTGGGATGGTCTGTATGTCAAATGTGTTGCTCTGATTGGTCAATAAATAAAACACTGATAGGCCAGTGGCCAGGCAGGAAGTATAGGTGGGGCTAGCAGAGAGGAGAATTGAGAGAACAGGAAGGTGGAGGGAGACACTGCCAGTTGCCACCATGACAAGCAGCATGTGAAGATGCCGGTAAGCCATGAGCCAGGAGGCAAGGTATAGATTTATAGAAATAGATTAATTTAAGATATAAGAACAGTTAGCAAGAAGCCTGCCACGACCATGCAGTTTGTAAGCAATATAAGTCTCTGTGTTTACTTGGTTGGGTCTGAGTAGCTGTGGGACTGGAAGGTGACAGAGATTTGTCCTGACTGTGGGCCAGGCAGGAAAACTCTAGCTACAGGATTTTTCCCTGAATCCAGATTTAGCTACTTCCTGCTAGTATACTAGCCAGTTTGCCCAGGGTTCTCTAGTCTCTCCTCTACAAATCCTGGGATTACATGGGGCTCCCACATGCGTTTGAGAATCAGAACTCTGATTTTTATGCCCGCCAAAAATGCTTCATCCACTGAGACACGGGCTGACCATTATGAAGCATCACGTTAAAAGCTGTTACTCATAACTGAAATGCAACTGGATTCCAAAGCACTGGTTTTCTAAACTGTGAGGCAATGCATGACTGAACATAGACATCAAGCCCGTTTGCTTCACTGTGTGTATTTGGTTTGTGTGGATCATCCAATCAGAACACAGCCATCTTCCCCAGAGCCCATGCCTTTTCTTCCCCTGCATGTTTCATGTGCAGGAGGGTAGTCCCTTGCTGTGTTGCTTCAAACTGTATTAGGGACCAGATATTAGATAATGGCTGTTCTAAATGCTGTCTGTTCTCTTGGCTGCTAGTCAAAATTCAGAAATGGGAAGGTGAATACTGCTAGTAGATTTTTCTTGATGTTTTATTATTTTAAATTTTTTTTTTGTCTCAAAAACTAATGCAGAAAGACAATGTAACCCAACAACCTGCAAGAAAAGTCAGGAACAATAGTTATTTCCTGATTTTAAAGACATTTTTTTACATCTGCATCTGGATTTGATTCTCAAATACTTCTGAAGTGTTGAATTTATCTTACATATGTTCATATTTTATGTATCTAATTTACTAGATTTTAAACTGACTAATAAGTAGTATATTTCATGAGAAATTTTACTGGATTGAAAAGGGACACAAGAACATATTATTCAAATGTATTTAAGATTTTTTAATAACCAAGTTTATCCCCTTTTTTTAATTCATACCTATTCCCAATCGGTATTTTGCTAGAAATAGACACTAATCATTTCTAATTCCCCGAAGAGCTGAAAAGCTAAAGCAATATGGGAAGGTTTCAGATACAGCACTATTATTGCTGCACTAAGTGTAATTTCCATGGCTTGTTATGCAAGACTGCCTTGTGTATCATTTGAGTCTTTGTGAATTACAGGAAATTTCACAATAGTTGGCGTGTCAGCAGATAAATGAAATTCTGAACCTGTAGGACATTTTCTAGAAGAAAAGTTAAATTAAAAGTAACACTAGGCTTAAAATGGCCCATGCTTTTATATCACTACTACTGAGTTATAAGAAAAGATGGTTTCATGATGAATTTTATTTACTGTTATTTCTAGAATAGGTTTTTAATCAAAACAGTGATCTTGGCCACTTAAAAATAGTCTTCTGAGCATAAAGAACAGTATAAAAGAAGCAAAAAAAAAAAAAAAACCTTTTCTGAATGGATATATTCTTGCTTTGTTTTGCATACAAATATCTTCATGTAATATAGAGAGATACATTCTTTGCCATGCTTACTAAATTATTAATCTGTAGTAACTATGCTACTAGCACAAGTGTCTATAAATTGCACATTAGAAAACTGTACAACATGAACATTTTATTGCACGAAAGTGAAAAAGTGGAGAGTAATGAATGAAGAGTAAGGAGGCTAGTTATATCACTGTGTACAAGGCAGGGTCCGACAATATTTTTTATAGCTTTTGAATTTTACCATTCAGTAGTTTTCCCATAATTTAGCTACCTCATTTTTCAGACTGTTCCATTGTTTAGCCTAAAAGTTCCTATGGATTATTCATTTTCTTCTATCAAGTGACTCAGTTGTGAGAAAATAACATCTTCACGAGCCACATCTACCACTGAGGTGAGAACCCACAATTTGCTGATTTTCAAAGTTGTCTTCCAATAAGTAGACAATATAGTAGTGATTAATGAAATATTGGCCAGAGGTGATTGAATGAAAGGCACAAAAGTGTCATGAAGTTATATTCTGTAAGATGGAGAGCCCAGTTCTACAGAGAAGCGATGAATCAACAAAGTACCTGGCTGCCTCTTAAAAGATTTCTAGCATATGAAGGCTGTACTGACTAGAATAATAAACACAAAATAGGATTTATACTACATGTCATATATTCACAAAGTAATCCCATTCTAAGGTAATCTGAGGAGGTAGATCTGATTAGCACATTGAAAGTTAAAAAATAACAAAAAAATGGAGGCAATATAGTCATTTGTTTCTAACTATCCAGCTAGTGATTTAGACAACTGTGGGAGAAGTGAAGCTCCAGGGTCCATGGTCTACACTATTTCTTTTTCCACATTGTTTTTTCCCAATAAGATATTCTGTGAGTCTGGATAGAAGGATTTTTCTTCGGCTGTTGTTTTCATCTCATTTTAAATTGAGGTGGTAAATTTGGACACATTCTTATGAATCCTGGCTGACCCGAAGCTACTATGTGCTAGACTTGAATTTCCAGGTAACACAAAGTGTCATGTTGTTGCAGAGTGCTCACAGAGGTATGAGATGTACCTATGGATGCCACCTCATGGGAAGTTTCCTTCACAGTGAACAATAGTATGGCAGAAGGTTCTGCTGAGATAGAAGTACGTGACTCAGTTAGGCCACTTCTGGGACTGTAGCCAGAGGACCCTACATCCTATGACAGATAAATTTGTACATCCGTGTTCACTGCTGCTCTATTCACAATAGCTAGGAAATGAAATTAGCCTAAGTGACCATTGACAGATGATGGGATAATGGAAATGCAGCATGTATATACAATGGAATTCTTTTCAGCTGTAGAGAAAAAAATGCAATTATGAAAATTTCAGGTAAATGGATGGTATTAGAAAAGATTATGCTGAGTACTATAACCCAGGCCTGGAAAGATAAATATTCTTTCTCACATGTGGATCTTAACTTGGAGCAGCTGTGAAAGCTGGGAATCTAGAAAGGGGCCATGGGGTTTTCTTAAAGTGAAGGGCGTATAGGACATAAATGCTATGAGTGTAGAGAGGGTGAACACTTTGAGTTCAAGCCAAGATGGAGTATAAGGAAGGTGAGGGGTTGGGGAGAGAGTATTCACTAAAGTAAAGGATATAAGGAAAACCCATGTGAAAACAATTTGTGCTTTAGAAACCAGAAGATCTAACTCTTCCTTTATTAGTACATAGCAGTTGAGGATGGGATCTTGGAAGCCATATTTCAAGGTGATCATGGGGAAATTTGGTTCACTCATCATTCTCATCTGTATGGGATATAATGGGTAATGTTTCAATAATATATTGTTATAAGAATTAAATAAAATATATTCAAAAATTTTGAATAGTGTCTGGACTTTGACTAAACCGTAGACAATATTGTATATTTAGGCACTGCGTGAGGGTGAACAAAGTACTCACTCTCTTATGCCTGAGTTCTCTCATCCATGGCATGGTGTTGATAACTGCTGCTTTGACGAGTTACTGCAAGGCTTTTAAGAAGCAATAAATTCAAGTATTTCACATAGTACCCGGCAAAAAGCCAGTGCTCCACGAGAATGCCATCATTAGCAACTGTCATCCTCCTGTGCTTCTGTGTCTTTCTGGACACATCTGCCCAGGTATCTATTTACAGCTGCAAGTTCACAGCAGTGTGGCTATTGTTACTGTTTTTTTGTGATGTTCTCTAGTTTTTGTAAAGAGATTTTTTTTTAAATGAGGGCCAATAGCTACACTGATCTGTGGGTATAATGATAAGATTTAGCATGTAGTTCAGAATTATGTTATCTAGCAAAATGGCAGTCGTAGATTCTCTTCTAAGATCCATGACCTCTCTAGCGTCAAGCAGTTGGCTAGGTTTCTGGTACCGGGAATGATTCCTTTCCTGTTGAGCAGGCCTTAAGTCCAATGACAGAGATGTTGGTTACCACCAATATGTAAGAGCCACTTTTGCACCTTGATAGATATCTTACCACAAAGGTCGTTGTTGTGGTTTGCAGGTGTCACAGCAGGGTATGAGCCTTCATTCCTTCTTTCCCTTGACAGCTTGCATTGTTCTTTCATGTACTCTGGAAGCTGGACCTTAGGAAGAATGATTTCAGGTCTGATATGACTCAAATCATTTTATTTCTTGGCCCTAAGTCTGTGGTATCCTTAGCAACTGGGCCTTCCTTTCAACATCGGAGCAGCAATAATCAAGAGCCACAGCAATAGCCTACATTGTTTAGGAATCAACTGAACCACCTTGACAGATGCTCGAAAGGAGGTTTCCTTAGTGCTGGGGTTTTCATTAGTGCGTAGTTCTTGTGGGGAGTATTGTCAGCCCAAGTTGAATAACTTATATATATATAAATGTGTATGTGTGTGAGTGTGTGTGTGTGTGTGTGTGTGTGTGTGTTTGTGTGTGTGTGTGTGTGTCTGTACATATTCTTATATGTTGTCCTAGTTACTATTCTATGCCACAAAAAGACTCCATGAACAAAGCAATTTTTTAAAGAATGCATTTAATTTGGGACTTCCTTACAGTTTCAGAGGGTTAGTCCATGACCATCATGGAGGACATCATAATAGAAGGCAGGCAGGCACAGCACTAGAGTGATAGCTGAGAGCTTAAGTCTTATCTACAAGATAGAGGCATGGAGAGCAAGACTGCTTGGCCTGGACATTTCAAATCTCAAAGCCAAGTCCTAGTAACACACTTAGGGACACACCTCCTCATCCTTTTCAAACAGCTTACCAACTGGGAATCAAATATTCAAATATATGAGCCAAAGGAAGCTCATTTAAGCCACCACACAGGTATTATGTAAAATTTTAAATAAATATAAGATAATATTATTCCTTAAGGTTTTATCCAATAACCTTGGTGTTATTTGACCTTCCTCCTTCCTTCTCCTTTTGTATTGACCTCTATCCACTTTAACTATCCAGTTAAAGTCTCTCTCCCCATTTTCCACTTTCCCCTTACATATAACCCATTTCCTGTTAGTTTCTTCTCAAGCTCCCTCCTCCCCAAGTCACTTTATGCATTCCTGATTTCTGAAATTACTCCTTGTTATATAATCACATCAGATTTTTTTTGAGCTAGAAACTGCAGATGAGAGAGAACACATGCCATTTCTTTTTGGGTTTGGGTTACAACACTCAATATAATATTTTCTAGGTCTATCCATTTACCTGCAAATTTCATTTTTCTTTCTAGCTGACTAGTACACCATTGTATATATGACCATATTTTCATTATGAATTCATCTGTTGAAGGACATTTTGGTTGTTTGCATTCCCTTAATATTGTGCCTATGAAGGTAAAGAGCAGAGAAAGAATCCATGGGGTAAAATGTAGAGTCCATTGGTCATATACTACACTGATTTGCTCAGCGGCTGCACTAATTTGAACATATGCATTTCTGAACCTTCTGCATTTGTCTTTATTAATATTCATGTGTTTTTCTTTTTCCTGGAGAGCTTTCTGCTTTTAAAGCAAAGCCAGGCAGAATCAAGGATAATATTTACATACTCATGAGAGTATAAAAAGGAAACATTTAATAAATTTTTCATTCCTTTATAATAAAATTACTGAGGCAATTGGGTACAGAAGACACAAACCTTACTCACTACAATAAATGTTGTAGAGAACATACCTACAGCTGACATCATTCCACGTGAGGAAAAACTGAAAATAGTTCTTTTAAGATTGAGACATCTTATGCAATATAGTACCAGGAAGTTCAGCAGAGAGAGAAAGCAAGAAACAAAAAGTAGAAAAAGAGTAAATAAAGGAACTCAAATCATCTCTATTTGCTGTGAGTATGATTCTCTATATAGAAAATAATGGGTTCCTCCAAAAGACTATTAGAACTGCTAGATAAGGTAAAATAGCCCCAAACAAAATCAGTGCACAAAGTTCAGCAGTTTTCTGTGTGCCAACAGTTCATTCAGAAAGAAAACAGGACAGCAGTACCATTCATGTTAGCTATCATGAATGAAAAACAAAACAAAACAACAGCAGCAGCAACAACAACAACAAAAACCATGAATAAACCCAAGGATGGAAAAACCTCTACAGTGAAAATAAAGGTAAATCTTACTGGAGAGACACAGGAAGTGGGCGACTCAAAAGAATTGTATATTTGGAGAATTAACATTGAAAAAGAGACCATTAGGACGGGCAGTGGTGGCATTCACCTTTAATCCCAGTACTCTGGAGGCAGAGCCAGGCAGATCTCTGTGAGTTCAAGGCCAGCCTGGTCTATGAGTGAGATCCAGGACAGGCACTAAAACTACACAGAGAAACCCTGTCTTGAAAGAGAAAAAGAAAAAGAAAAAGAAAAAGAAAAAGAAAAAGAAAAGGAAAGAGAAAAAGAAAAAGAGACCATTATACTCAAAGCATCCTACACATTCACTGAAAATGCTATCATCATAACAATGGCATTCTTCAGAAGACTAGGAAGTATGTTCTGAAATATTTCTGGAAGGATTAAAGATCCAAGCAGCCAACACAATTCTGAGAAAAAAAAAGAGCAAAACCTAGAAGCATATAATCTTTTATGTTTCTGGAATAAATGATCAATCAAGAACATTTTCCACTAAAAGAAATAAGTAAATATTCCAGTAAATCCCTATGCTGAAGTTTTGAACAGTTCTTAATACTGGACATATGATGACAATATTTGTGAATAATCATTTGAAAAGAAGTTCCTGAAGATCATTAGCAAAGTCTATTATGATTGGATGCATCAGCAACAGAGCAGAAGGGATGAGGTTCTCTTCCTTTCCAGGAAATGGTGTATTCCTGGAAGCAGCATCTCTAGCACCCAGGACTATAACAATAAACCTCTAAGACCAGCTATAGCACCTAACATTCCCAAGCCTCCTCTTCCCTATACTTTCCACTCCCAACTCGGCTGTTCAGGATGAATCTTGAGAATAAGGATTGGATCTTAATCTACTACTTTGTGCAAACTCAATAGCTGAAAACTTGGAAAAATGAAAGCAATTCTCCATGGGCATTATTATAAAGTTAGCTATTTGAATTTATGTTTGAAGCCTATTTTTATTTGCTTATTACTTTTTAGGAAAAAAATATTCTTGATTGACCATTAATCCAAACACATAAAAAGTATGTGATCACTTTTCATCAGTACTTGTGGTACACGTGGATGTGAAAGGACAACACTTGGGAGTCCCCTCTCTCCACCCACTGGGCTGTCAGGTCTGTGTGCAAGTGCCTCAACTCACTGGGCCATCTCACCAGGGCTGGTTTTGAACACTTCAATATTTTTGATCTCTTTAATTTTCAAGCTGTTGTTGCATGGTTGAGCACAAGCCATGCTGCTCCTTGTGTAAAGGAGATTATTCTCCTATCTGGGTGGTACTGGATAGGTCTTTGAGGTAAGCAAAACTCACATGAGCACAGAATTCAGGAAGAACTGGAGTTGTATCCTTCCTGTGCACTAGCTCACCAGAGAGGATGAGAGGAAAGGAAGGAAAGAATAGGGCAGGTTTTGCACCAGACTAAGGAAGAACTTCCAAAAGAAACAGATGCTCTTTACGTCTCCCAATTTAGAAAATTTTGCTGATGTCTTAGCTATTATATCATTTATTATATTTAAAAATCCATAGAAAATCTTGATTTTTATATTACATATATTTGTCATCATATGTTTTTGAAAATTGTCTAAGGGGTTTACCATTTTTTTCCACGTGCCACATAAAATCAATATAGCAGTAGTTTTATTTTAACATCCCTCTTTCTCTCAGTCATGGGTTTTCAGCCTTGACACTATTGATATTGTATGATAAGTGAGTCTTTGCTGATGGATGTTCTCTTGTACATTGTAGAACTTTGGCAGCTCCTTTGATGTCTACCTGCTAAATTCTAGGAACAGTTATTTCTCTACTTGTTTCCTAGGTATTGCCAAGTATTACCTGGCAAGAAGAATCGTGTCTGGCAGAAACCCACAGGTTTAAGGTACTATGCCATTTCCTCAAAGCCTTCTAAACTATGTCAGGTGACATTAGCTTTACTTTAGCTCACATACAATCTAATGCAATTATATAGTTTTTCATTTTAATCTTGGGAACACTGAAGTTTTGAGAGTAACTAATATATTAGTCATCTCTCTCTGATCTAACTAACACATGTGCTAATACAATGGTTCTCAACCTGGAGGTCACTACTTCTCTGGAGGTCTAATGACCCTTTCCCAGGGACCACATACCAGATAGTCTGTGTATCAGGTATTTACATTACAATCCATTACAGTAGCAAAATTACAGTTATGAAGTAGCGACAAAAAGAATTTTATGGTTGGGGTCAGCACAACATGAAGAAGTGAATTAAAGGGTCACAGCATTGAGGTTGAGAACCACTGTGCTAATATAACAGATTTTACACAGACAAGAAACGCATAGCTATGGATAACAATGTATGTTTCTTACCTTGTGAGTTAGCTAAGGCAGCTGAGAGTTGACTGCTTTCAACATGGCTTCTTCACATGAACATATGGACTGTAGTAGTTGACATTTTTGGGGCCACAAGCTATTCAGAGAATCATAAAGTGGTAATGTTTATCCATGAGATGGTTGCTAAAGCTTCTAGAATACGGAGCACTTAAGTCTGTTATGCAATGCCAAGTCATGTGTTTAAGATGTCCATAGAGTGGTAAAGTTCGCTTCCATAGGAAGATATTGAAGGTGAAAGCAGTGAGTAATTGAGGACACTGATATATCCTGCAGCGAATAAAATTCTTCCTTGGGGTTGCAGGTTCTTCATTCTTCTGGGCAAAACATTCTATTTCCCTTTGGATATGGATCTCCCCACTACTCATTTATCATTCTGGAAACCAGGAGATTTTTTAGAAGTGAAGTCCAGGGTTACAGGAGTTGCACTAAAGAGCGAGAAACCTCTTATCTGGACAGTGTTATATTCGAGCATGGACTCTGAGGCGTAATGCTTTAATGTGCAGAAGTTGCCCTCTGCTTCACAGAGATTAATCAAAAAGGAAGCAGAGCTTCTGGGAAAGGGGAGCTGTCAGGAAATCTGAGCTGGAAACCCTGAGCGGGCTGACCAAATACCAGTGGTAAGTAACTTTGTATTTTGTGGCATCCCCGTGTCTTTGGGGCAGCACTTTCAGATGTGAGTAGATCTGCTAGTATTGATTCAGAAGACACATGGGAAACATTTTTCTATAAAAAGTAAGAGAGAAAAATACTTTGATGTTTTAGACTCTGTGGTCTCTGGATGAACTACTCAGCTGTGCCACTGTGGTATGAAAACAACCATAGATCATATGATAACAAATGTGTGTGTGTGCTCTTATAAACCTTCATAAAAAATAGGTAGAGGAGTTAAAGATCTGTCGTGTGTGTTACCCTGATTTGGACTGAACATTTATTCTTTGGTTATGTTAGAGCGATGAAGTATACTTGATCCCGACCTAATGAACACTTTCTTTCCAAGGTCCACAGAACCATAGGAGAGTAGGGGGTGGTGAAAATGAAGAAAGCAATCGGTAGTCACTCTACAGTGGCCATTAGGGTTTGAATGAAGGATTCAATGTCCGGAAAGCACACGCAGCTCTAGGAGGGGTGGAAGGCAGATCCTGGCACTGAAATATTAGTTCAAATTTAAGAAATTCATGTAATTGATCCATGTAATCAGCCATATCACACAGTTAAATTAACCTACAATTATTTCTATGGCTGTTCCCATCTAACTGGCATAATGAAAGGCACCATAGAATCCCAGGATGTGACTGAGCCAGTTAGAGCAAAGTGAGAGGAGGCATTTTTTCAGTGAATATATTTTTTTATTCATTAAATTTTTTTCATTTATTTTACATCCCTACCACAGTTTCCCCTCCCTCCACTATTCCAGTTCCCTCCCCCACTTCCATTCTGCCCCCACCACTATCTACTCCTCCTCTGTTTCTGTTAAGAAAGGGGTAGGTCTCCCATGGGTGTCAACAAAGCATGGCATATCAAGTTGAGGTAGGACTAAGCTCCCCCCTTTCTATTAAGGCTGGGTGAGGCAACCTAGTATGAGGAATAGATTTCCAAAAGCCAGCTCAAGTGTTAGAGATGGGCCCTGATCCCACTGCTAGGAGTCCCAAAAATAGACCAAGCTACACAACTGTCACACCTATGTAGAGGGCTGTCCCATTCAGGCTCCCTAGCTGTGGGTCCAGAGTCTGTGAGCTCCTATGAGTCCAAGTTATTTGTTTCTGTGAGTTCCCTTGTGATGACCTTGACCCTTCTGGTTCATACAATCCTTCCTCCCTCTTTTCAACAGGATTCCCAGAACTCGGCTAAATGAATGGCTAAGATAAAAAAAACACTGAGAATAGCTTATGTTGCAGAGGTTGTGGAATAGGGGCATACTCCTTCACTGCTTGTGGGAGTGAAAATTTGTGTAGCCACTTTGGAAATCAATACAGTGGCTTATCAGAAAATTGGGAATCAATCTACCTCAAGACCCAGCTATACCAATCTTGGGCATATACTCAAAGGATGCTCAAACTTCCCACAAGGACAATTGTTCAATGAATATTTTATTTAAGATTACACTGTTACAGTTAATGGTGAGAGGACTGATGATGCACTGTGGTGTGCTCCAGTTATGGGGTGGGGTGTGGGTTTGAGGTCAGGGGTTGGGAGTCAGGGGTCAGGGGTGGGAGGTTTTGCTGAAGGAGACCTGACCTTTTAGAGGCAGTCTTTTGGATTTCCTATATAAGTATCCGAGGACAGCAGTAGGTAGTTTGTTTCATCTTTTTTTTTTTTTCATGTAAGCCCTTCATGTTAATTAATATGCCACTACCTTTAGGGTTGAAAATCACTTCATTCCCCAGAGACTGAAGTTTCTTCCCTTTAAACTGAAAGTCATTGGCTGGGTCCTGACATTTTGCTGCTGACCTCGCCTGAGGTGAATGGATTTAGATGACCAATGAATGGCCTTTTGGAAAAAACCAACTCCAAAAAGGGGACTATTTATCCTAGATAACTGTTTCCTGTTTATGTTGTTTTAGAAATCGAACCCATATGATGAAGGATGATTTTGTGCTTTCTTTTAAATTAAAGTACTTTAAAAATGATGGTACTGTACATATTCACATTAAAAAATGATCGCATTTATTTATTTAGTTTGTGCATGAGTGGTGTGTGTGTGTGTGTGTGTGTGTGTGTGTGTGTGTGTGTGTGTAGACACACTTGTGCCACTACGTTTGTGCAAGCTTTGTGAAGGTTAGACAGCTTTCAGGAGTCAGTTCTTACTTTACACCATGTAAATCCCAGGGGTAGAACTTAAGTCATTAGAGTTGGCCACAGGCCTCCTTACCTGCACAACCATCTTGGCAGCCCCAGAGACTCACATTTTGACACAGAAAGGCTTTTACAACTTTCAAGTCTATCATTATGCATTGAACTAATCAAAATAATCATTTCAACCTTTAAAATGTAGCCACAATAAAAGAATTGTTTGCTGTGGGTGTTCTCACAGTCCTTGAAAGGTCTCACACAAGACCAGAGAATCCATTAAAATGTCAGGATTTTAAAGATAATAAAACATGTTGGGAAAATTCAGTAAATACTCAATGAAGAACTTTTAAGTGATAGACAGAATAAGTAACATTACTTTCCAAACCATGAGTATAAAAACAGTAAAAGATCATACAATTTCAATTTTAATGGATGTTACATAGTAGCCTTCAAACATTCATGTATTCTGATAATAGAAAATTAATGTTCAAAGCAGTAAAACTTGTAATTTTAGTATTTTGACCATCTCTTTTTATAGGCTTAGGAAATTGGTAGATGTGAATTGCCCTTTTGGAAAACTACTTGAACATTTCTTTTTTAAAATATTTTTTTATTTAAAACATTTTTTTCTTTCCTTTTACATACCAACCCCTGTACCCCCTCCCTTCCCTTAGCTGGGGACAGTTTTATGAGTTCCTGGGGTTTTCCTGAGCTTCAGATTTCTCCCCATGCCCTAAATACTTCAATGTATCTCTTTCATTGTTCTCTCCTTCCCTGTCTGTCCCCCAACTTGGCCATCTCCAGACCTCATGTTCCCACCTCCCATCCCCTCCCCTTTATTGCCCACTCCCAGTTCACCCAGGAGATCTTAATCCTTTCCCCTTCCTGGGGTGATCCATGTGTGTCCCTCTTAGTGTCCTCCTCTTTACCTAACTTCTCTGGGGTTGTGGATTGTAGCCTGGTTATGGTGATATTTTATTTGTGCTGAAATGTGATTTTATTTGTATGTTAATAAATAAAGTTGCCTGGGGGTCAGAGCTAATAGCAAGCCATAGCAGAAGCCGGGCGGTGGTGGCACACGCCTTTAATCTCAGCATTTGGGAGGCAGAGCTATGTGGATCTCTGTGTGTTCAAGGATACAGCCAGCATGGAGACACATGCCTTTAATCTCAATACCAACCATAGAAAACCTGGAGGTCTGTATAGACAGGCAGTGACAAGGAGGTCATGTGGCTGAGTTTACAACCAATGAAAAGGCAAAACAGAAAGTCAATAAAAAGACAGACACACAGGAAATAGGTCTCTTGCTGGGGGGAAGGACAGCAGCAGCAGTGAAGGGTAAGAAAGGGTTTTTAGCTCTTAGCTATTGCTCTGACCTCTTGGGCTCTCAACTCTGCATTTGGCTCTGTGTTTCTTATTTAATAGGGCTGTTCATCTACACTTGGTTATCCTTTTCTTTGTGTCTAATATTCACTTATGAGTGAATACATATGGTGTTTGTCTTCCTGGGTCTGGGTTACCTCACTCAGGATGATTTTTTCTAATTCCATCCACTTGCCTACAAATTTCATGATGATATATATATTTATCATATTTATCATATATATATATTTACCACTGCATAATACTTAATTTTGTAAATGTACCACATTTTCTTTATGACTTCTTCTGTTGAGGGGCATATAGGTTATTTTCTGGTTCTGGCTATTATGAATGATGCTGCTATGAACATAGCTGAGCAAATGTCCTCGTGGTACGGTTGAGTATCTTTTGAGTATATGCCCAGTAGTAGTATTGCTGGGTCTTAAGGTAAGTTGATTCCCAATTTTATGAGATACTGGCATGCTGATTTCTGTACAAGAGTGGGTGTACAAGCAGTGGAGGAGTGTTTCCCCTTCTCCACATCCTCTCCAACATAAGCTGTCATCAGTGTTTTTGATCTTAGCCATTCTGATAGGCTTAAGATGGTATCTCAGAGTCATTCTTATTTACATTTCCCTGATGGCTAAGGATGTTGAACCTTTCTTTAAATGTCTTTTGGCCATTTGAGACTCTTCTGTTGAGAATTCTGTTTAGTTCTGTAGCCTATTTTTTAATTAGTTTATTTGATATATTGATGTCTAGTTTCTTGAATTCTTTATATAACTTGGAGATCAGCCCTCTGTCAGACGTGGGGTTGGTGAAAATCTTTTCCCATTCTGTAGGCTGTCGTTTTGTCTTATTTACTGTGTCCTTCGCCTTACAGAAGCTTCTCAGTTTCAGGAGATACCATTTATTAATCATTGCTCTCAGTGTCTGTGCTACTGGTGTTATATTTAGGAAGTGGTCTCCTGTGATAATGTGTTCAAGGCTACTTCCTACTCTCTATTCTGTGAGGTTCAGTGTAACTGTATTTATGTTGAGCTCTTTGATCCATTTGGACTAGAGTTTTGTGCCTGGCAATAGATAAGGATCTATTTGCATTCCTTTACATGTAGATATCCAGTTATGCCAGCATCATTTGTTGAAGATGCTTTCTTTTTTTCCATTGTGTAATTTTGGCTTCTTTGTCAAAAATTAGGAGTTTATAGGTATATGGATTTATGCCAATACCAAGCTGATTTTATTACTATAACTCTATAGTAGAGCTTAAAATCAGGGATGGTGATACCTCTGGAAGTTCCTTTATTGTACAAGATTGTTTTAGCTATCCTGAGTTTTTTGTTTTTCCATATGAAGTATTGTTCTTTCAATGTCTGTGAAGAATTGTGTTGGGATTTTGATGGGGATTGCATTGAATCTGTAGATTGCTTTTGGTAAGATTGCCATTTTTACTGTGTTAATCTTACCTACCCATGAACATGGGAGATCTTTCCATTTTCTGATATTTTCTTCAATTTCTTTCTTTAAATACTTAAATTCTTGTCATACATATCTTTCAGTTATTTGGTTTGAGTTATCCTAAAATATTTTATATTATTTGTGGTTATTGTAAAGGGTGTTGTTTCTCTGAATTCTTTCTTAGCCCATTTATTATTTGTACATAGGAGGGCTACTAATTTTTATTTTTAGTTAATCTTTTATCCTGCCACATTACTGAAGGTGTTTATCAGATGTAGAAGCTTCCTGGTAGAATTTTTTGTTTCCCTGATGAACACAATCATATCATCTGCAAATAGCAAAACTTTGACTTCTTCCTTTCCAATTTGTATCCCCTTGATCTCCTTTTGTTACCTTAATGCTCTAGCTAGAACTTTGAGTACTATATTGAATAAATATGGAGAGAGTGGACAGCCTTGTCTTGTTCCTTTTTAGTGAAATTGCTTTGAATTTCTCTCCATTTATTTTATTTTGGCTGTTGTTGGCTTGCTGTATATTGCTTTTATTATGTTTAGTTATGTTCCTTGTATCACTGATCTCTCCAAGACCTTTATCATGAAGGTGTACTGGATTTTGGTCAAAGGCTTTTCAGCATCTAATGAGATGGTCATGTGGGTATTTTTTCTTTCAGTTTGTTTATATGGTGGATTACATTGATAGATTTTTGTGTGTTGAACCATCCCTACATCTCTGGATTGAACCCAACTTGATTATGGTGGATGACTTTTCAATGTTTTCTTGGATTCAGTTGGCCAGTATTTTGTTGAACATCTTTACATCAATGTTCATGAGGGAGATCGATCTGTAATTCTCTTTCCTAGTTGTGTCTTTATGTGATTTGGGTGTCAGGGTTACTGTAGCCTCATAAAAAGAGTTTGGCAATGTTCCTTCTGTTTCTATTGTGTGGAATAGTTTGACGAGTATTGGTATTAGGTATTCTTTGAAATTCTGGCCCTGGGATTTTTTTGGGGAGTTGTGAGAATTTTGATCACTGCTTCTATTTCCTTAGGGGATATAGGTCTACTTAAATTGTTTATCTAATCTTGATTTAATTTTGATAGGTGGTACCTATCCAAAAAATTGTTCATTTCTTTTACATTTTCCAATTTTGTGGAGTACAGGTTTTCGAACTATGACCTAATGATTCTCTGGATTTCCTCAGTGTCTGTTATTATGTCCCCCTTTTCATTTCTGATTTTGTTAACTTGGATGTTCTCTCTTTGCTTTTTGATTAGTTTGGATAAGGGTTTGTCTATCTTATTGATTTTCTCAAAGAACCAACTCTTTGTTTCATTGATTATTTGTATTGTTCTCTTTGTTTCTATTTTGTTTATTTTAGCCCTGAGTTTCCTTATTTTCTGCCATCCACTCCTCCTGGGTGAATTTGCTTCTTTTTGTTCTAGAACTTTCAGGTGTGCTGTTAAGTCACTAGTGTGAGATTTCTCGAAATTCTTTACATAGGCATTTAGTGCTATGAACATTCCTCTTAGCACTGCTTTCATAGTGTCCCGTAAGTTTGGGTATGTTGTGCATTCATTTTCGTTGAATTCTAGGAAGTCTTTAATTTCTTTCTTTATTTCTTCCTTGACCCAGAGGTGATTCAGTTGAGCATTGTTCAGTTTCCATGAATTTGTAGGCTTTCTGTAATTTTTGTTGTTGAATTCTAACTTTAAGCTATCAGGAAGTTATTCCATTTTTTTTCTTTGTGTCTGTTGAGATTTTGTTTTGTTACCGAATGTGGTCAATTTTGGAGAAGGTTCCATAGGGTGCTGAGAAGAATTATACTCTTTTGTGCTTGGGTGAAATGTTCTATAGATGTCTGTTAGGTCCATTTGAGTCACAATATTTGTCAGTTCCCTTATTTCTCTGTTAAGTTTCTGTCTGGCAGACCTGTCCAGTGGAAAGAGAGGGATGTTGAAGTTTACCACTATTAGTGTATGGGGTTTGATGTGTGTTTTGAGCTTTAATAATATTTCTTTTACAAATGTAGGTACCCTTGTATTTGGGGTATAAATGTTCAGAATTGAGACTTCCTCTTGATGAATTTTTTTCTTTTATGAGTATGAAATGCCCTTCTTCATCTTTTTTGATAATTTTTAGTTTTGAGTCTATTTTGTTAGATATTAGGATAGCTACACCAGCTTGTTTCTTACTTCCATTTGGTTGGAAAATCTTTTTTCCCACCCCTTTATTCTGAGGTAATGTCTGTCTTTGATGTTGAGGTGTGTTTCTTGTGTGTACCAGAAGGATGGATCCTGTTTTCATATCCATGATGTTAGCCTGTGCCTTTTTATAGGCAAATTGAGTCAATTGATATTAAGGGATATTAGTGACCAGTCATTGTTAGTTTCCTTTATTTTTTTGGTGGTAGTGTGTGTGTGTTTCCTTTTTTGGGGATTTGCTGGTGTGAGGTTATCTATTGTCTGTGTTTTGGTGGTTGCAGCTAACCTCCTTGGGTTGGAGTTTTCCTTCTGGTACTTTCTGTAGGGCTGAATTTGTAGATATATTATGTTTAAATCTAGTTTTGTTATGGAATATCTTGTTTTCTCCATGTATGGTGATTGAGAGCTTTGCTGGGTCAGTAGTCTGGGCTGGCATCCATGGTTTCTTAGTATCTGCAGAACTTTGTCTTTCTGACTTTCAAAGTTTCCATTGAGAAGTTGGGTATAATTCTGATAGGTCTGCCTTTATACGTTACTTGACCTTTTTCATCTTTTGCTCTTAGTATACTTTCTTTATTCTGTATGCTTAGTGTTTTGACTATTATGTGACAAGGGAATTTTTTTGTGATCCAGTCTATTTGGTGTTCTGTATGCTTTTTGTAACTTCATAGGCATGTCTTTCTTTAGGTTGGAAAAATTTGCTTCTATAATTTTGATGAATATATTTTCTGTGCCTTTGAGCTGGAATTTCTCTCCTTCTTCTATCCCTATTATTCTTAGGTTTGATCTTTTCGTGGTGTCTCAGATTTCCTGGATGTTTTGTGTTAAAAATTTGCTAGATTTAACATTTTCCTTTACTGAGGAATCTATTTCCTCTATTGTATCCTCAACATCTGAGATTCTCTCTTCCATTTCTTGTATTCTGTTGGTTGTGCTTGCCTCTGTAGTTTCTGTTCACTTACTCAGATTTTTCTTTTCCTGAATTCTTTCAGTTTGTGTTTGCTTTACTGCCTCTATTTCAATTTTCAAATCTTGAACTATTTCCTTCACCTGTTTGATTGTTTTTTTTTCTTGAGTTTCTTGACTTTCTTTAAGAGATTTATTGATTTCCTCCAATTTTTTATTTGTCTTTTCCTCCAAATCTTTAAGGGGTTTTTAAAATTTCCTCTTTTAGGGCCTCTGTCATCTTCATAAAGTTGTTTTGAAGGTCATTTTCTTCTGGACCATCTGCTTTGAGATGTTCTGGTCTTGTTGTAGGATCTCTAGGTTCTTGTGGTACTGTATTGTTCTTTATGTTATTTAATGTGTTCTTACACTGCTGTTTATCCATTTCTTCCTTTAATCTGAACAGGTGGAGCTCCTCGTTGCTCTTCATCCAATTGGTGCAGGTGGGGCCTCTGGCTCCTGTGGTTGCTCTTCTTCCCAATTGTTCCAGGAGGGGGCGTATGTCTCCAGTGGTTGCTGGTACCACAGGGGATGGTTAGCTTGGCAAGGGGGTACTTAAACATTTCTAATATGCTGTGTTAATAAACTCTTATAGAACTTGAGAAGATCACTATAGAACAGGAATGATACCATGGCTTCCCCATCTGTGTGTAAACTGTGCAAAAGCTAGCCTAATGCACACCTAGCTATATGTTATGAGAATTTAGGCTAATAATCTTCCTATTGATTCATAATAACTTGAAGATATTACAAAATCATATGGGCAACTGACTATAAATACCACAATTGGATACTATGCTTTTAGTCTACATTTTAACATGATTAGTTCACCTCATAATAAATGAAATTTATGGGCTAGTGTTGTGGGAATTCTTGTGTTCAATAGTTGGTGCTTGCCCACAGATATCAATAATATAAATGGCATGCTGTTAAGAGTTTTTCCTTATAGACATATAAAAAACATTTTGAGGTTTTGGGGGCATGAATAGTTTCATTGCTCTTTTAAAAAGAGGGAAATAAGTATTCTAAATATTCTGTACTAACCAATAGAAGCATCCCTATAAATATGTTAGAAACTAATTGTGTTGTGTTGTCTGCCTTTTTCTCTACCTGTCTTGTTTTGGTATTGTAATGGGAATGTAATGGTTTTCCCATAATGCACATGGAAACCCTTGAAGCTTGTGGATGTATTATCCAACACACTAGGCAAAAAGGACTTTGCAAGTATGATTTAATTAAGACCTTGAAGTAGCCCAATTTTCCTTGATCATCCAAGTAGAACTAATTTAATCACATGGGTCCTTAAAACACTAAAAAATTGACAATTAACAATTGTGAGAGGAGGAACCACTGTGGGTGAATGGTAATGTAGCTGTAACATTGTTAGCTTTGAAGATGGCAACATGGGGCCACAAAACAAGAAAATCAGACTGTCCTGTGAATCAAGAAAAGGCAAAAATCCAGATTTCTCCCCTAGTCACTTGAGAAGAATGTAGTTCTGACTGCCACCAATATTTTAGCCTCTAGAGCCTCAAATTTGTCTTTGGACCTGCTCATGTATAATGTATTTTATATCACCACATTCTAATAATTGGCTACAGGAGCAAAATAAAACTAACCAACTGCCATGCCTGTTTTCTTGATTATCCTATCATCCATTTGGCCTTGGTATACATTAATATAGATGCTTTCTAATATTTCATCTTTGATTTCTTTCCTTGGATTTCATAGCTGTAGTTTTCAGTAGTCTCAAATTTTATAGACTTCAACAGGAATATGAATTATGCCAAACAGAGTGAACCATGTCTTTTTTAAGTTTCCTCCTGAAACTTACCTAAGTCCCATATACAGTTTTCAATTTTAAAATTACTTGATCCATTGTCAAACATTCATTTACTTCATGTGGAGCTTATTAATTTCCATCCATTGCCATTTGTGTTCTGCTCATCCTCCACCCCATCAGCTTTCCTTGCTTCAGTGTCCAAGTGAACTGGTAATGGGAAAATTCTCTTGTTAGTAAATATTACATAATTATCTCTTCTCCAGTCATTTCTGTATAAGCACAGGATATTAGCAACATCTGAATGATAAAGTAAACTGGAAACTTAAAAATAAGCATTGTATTCTTATGTAAAGAACCTCTTCAAATATCTTGACCTTGTATATTTAAAGTGTGTACACAGGCATAATTATAAGTAAAATAAGTCTTAAAAACCTATACCTTGAGAGACAATGCCTGTGAATTTTAGAAGCCTTACCTTTGTTGTGTTTAACTAACCATAAACACTTCCCATTATCACATTCATATGTCCATTTCAAGTCAATTTTCATCCCCATTATTTTCCTGGAGACACATTTGGGTAAATGAAATGTCCTTTAAGTAGGAAGGCTGGCATGTTTTTGAGGGCTGTTCAACTGCTTGAGGTCCATGAATGTTCCAATCTGCTAAGAATCACTATTTGTATCCTATATCTTCCTATTTAGGGTTGTAGAAGGAAATAAAACCATATAGAGGGTAAGAAGGAGTGTGTGTGTGTGTGTGTGTGTGTGTGTGTGTGTGTGTGCATGTACACATGTGCATACATGTGAAAGGGGACTGATTTATTAGGGACATTAGCTTGCATGACTGTAGAGATGGGAAATCCAATCATTAGCTCTCTTTAAGGTGAAGAATTGAAAAGCCAAGGAAGCAAGTAATACTTTGACCTCTAAGTCTGGAAAGCCAGAGAGGCTAATGGCTCAAGTTCTGTGGTCTAAAAACCCAGGAACTGAACTTCAATGTGTGGACAGAAGACAGAACCTGTGACAGAAGAGGCATGCTGAGTTTGATTTCTCCTACTTTCTTTCCTCTGCTCTGATTACAGTGGATGAGGTGTGATCACCCACACTTGTCGAAGTGGATCTTCTTTCTAGTTCTAGAGATCCAAACACTAATCTCTGTTGGAAATACCTCATAGATACTGTTAGAAATGTTTTACCAGTAGTCCGAGTAACCTGGACACATTTAGCTTGACACAGAAAACTAACCATTATCTTGCTTCTTATATGTCCTTACCCACTCTATTAATCACGTGTGTACCACAATTCACTTGTCCATTCTCATATATACATTTATAAATATATATTTAGGCTTCTGTGAAGCTTTTTGTCTTTGGTTTTGGTTTTATGACACATGCCATCACACTTAGGGGTAGAATTAATGAGTCATTTGGTGAGAGTGTGTTCAAATACTTAAACACTTCTCCACACTGATGGCCAAAGTGTAAGAGGACACAGGCTCTTTCTTATTTGGGGCATATTTTCACACTTAGTCTTTCTCTTTTGAGCAATTTTACCAGCTGCAAAATCCCATATTATGATGATTTTGCTTTCCATTTCTTTATTAAATGATCTTAAACACTATTTATGTTTTTGTTGAGCATTTATATATCATACAATATGAAACGTCTTTTCTTGGCCTGTTTTATATGAATTATTTTCTTTTGCAGAGTGATTTGTGGGAGATTTTTATGTATGATAATATAGATGTATCCTAGTGTACTAAGATGTCAATTTTCCATCTCCTAACCAACATTTGATACTTTCTGTTTCCCTGATGTCAGTTCGTCATTTTTATATACATTTAATGGATATGAGGTGGTATTTCCTTACAATTTATTTGTGCTGCACTAGTAACTTTTTATGTTATGCATCTTCTTATATTCCTACCATCAACTTGTGTATCATCTCTGAAGAAATGTCTGCTCAACACATTGCTCCCTTTTTAATTGAGTTTGGTTTTATCATTGAGTGTTGCCTGCATATTCTAAATATTAATCCCTTGCATAGGAACAGATACAATGTTTGCTTTGATTCTATAAGCAAATATAGATGTTAAAATATTCTTCCTTTCTTCTGAATCCCTCAGCAGAATAAACACTGACCTCCCCTTTATGAGACAGAACTTCTGCCTTTAGATTGGATGTAAGCCACCATTCCTCCTGAGTCATTCTTACATGAAAGTGAAGATCATGGAAGTTACCATCATCCATAATTGTGTAAACTCTTTTGTGTACTAATTCTCTTATACAAGGAGAGAGGGAGAGAGAAACAGAGAGAGAGAGAGAGAGAGAGAGAGAGAGAGAGAGAGAGAGAGAGAGAGAGAGATCCCTGGATCCCTGGGTATAGCTTTTGAGTAAGTGGAAATTTGTCCTCTGAATGAGAAGGATTCTGTATACTGACATATCTTGTGAGGAATATAAACATCGTATTTGCTGATAACTGTGGTTTATTTTCTCTACCTCCTGCTTTTCAAAAGTAGATATTTAGAAGTTTCTTCTGCCTCCCCACATTTTTATGCTCTGCCACTGAAATAATCTAACCACAGTGTAGTTACAGTGTAGTGGTTAATAATATTTTGAACACTGATGACTTTGGTCGACTTTGCTTGATTTAGACTGAGACCCGAAACATGGCAAACACATTCATATATTCAAAGCTAAAACTGTTATATTTTTTCTTTGTATTGCAAAATCATTTTAAATTTTATTTTATTTATATATTCTTTGAGAATTTCACACATGTATGCAATATATTTTGATCACATTCACCATCTCAACTTCTCTCAGAACTCTACTATTACCCTTCCTAATTCATGCCGTTCCTCATCCCACTGTTGATAACTCATTGAATCTAATCAGAATTGCTTAATGTGGACAAGTTATAGACCAATTCATTGGAACATGGAAACTTATGAGAGCTTGTGGAAGAGTATTAATTACATACCATTTGTTGGGAAGTGTGGGTATGTTTCTTAATTTTTCTACGTATCTATCTTAAAATATGTTATGAATAGCATGACAATATTTACCTCACACTATTATTATTATTATTATTATTATTATTATATCTGAGATATATGATCAGGCTCCCAAATTGACACTAGAATCAGCTTTTGCACTAATTTTTTTATTTAAAAGTTTTTTTTTCATTTTACATACCAATTACATTCTCCTCTCACTCCCCACTCCTGCTTCCTCTCTCCCCTCATCCATTCCTCAGAGAGGGTAAGGCCTCCCATGGGGAGTCAACAAAGTCTAGCATATCAAATTGATGCAGGACCAAGCTCCTCCCCACTGCATCAAGGCTGAGCAAGGTATCCCACCATAGGGATTGGGCTCTAAAAGGCCAGATCATGCACTGGGGATAAATCCTATTTCCACAGCCAGGGGCCCCATAAAATGCCCAAGCCACACAAATGTGACCCACATTCAGAGGGCCTACTTTGGTGCCATGCAGGTTCCCCAGCTGTCAGTCCAGAATTTGTGAGCTCCCAGTACCCCAGGTCTCTGTGGGTTTCCCCATCATGACCTTGACCCTTCCCACTCCCACCCTTACTTATACAATCCCTCCTCCCTCTCTTCAACTGGACTCCAGGAGCTCGGCCAGCCTGTATTGATCTGGTTAATGCATGAAACTTTCAAACAGTGTATGCCACACAGCAATTACTGAGTAAACGTTAGGCTTTATAAATAAGCATAATATCCTCATGTTTATCATGTGCTTGTTAATGGCCAGATAGGTTACTTGGAAACTTATAAATAATATCTCACTAAAGAATCTCCAAATCTTGAGACACCAATACTATGTCTACTCTACTCAAGCGGATACTGAAGCTCAGAGAGGTGTAGTTGTACAATCTGTAAGGTAGAGACACCATCAAATACTGTTTGTTTGTTTTTTATTCCAGAGCCATACTCTTCTATATTTTTAAAATTAAAATATAATTACATCATTTGTCCCCTTCCATTTCTTACCCCCCAACTCTCCCATGTCTCTTCCCTCTCAAAATCATGGTGTCTTTCTGATATTGTCATTGTTAGACACACACACACACACACACACACACACACCCCTTCCTGAGTCTGGTTAGTGTTGCTTGTATGCATATGAATTGGGGGCTGGCCACTTGTTATTGAACTTTCAATTAAATGCTTATCCCTGGGAAAGGCTACTTTTCCCTCTCTCAGTATTCCTTAGTTGTTTATATTTCTTCGTTTAGGGTTTGGGCTGGTGAGATGTCTCTCTCTTGTGTTAGCATGTCTATTGACGGTGTCCTTGTTCAGGTCTTTTTTAGGCAATAATATTGCTGCAGTATGATGGGTGACATTACCTTGACAATCCTTGACATTACCTTGATAACTATGGTTGTCAGTATCACCTCTCATGAAATATGTTCTAGAGTTCGTATAAAATTTTGCATTGATTTAATTTTGTAGTTGAAGAAATGCTTAGGAAACTAGAAGTGTTGCTTATGGTGTCATAGATTAATGCTTCTTATCCTCCATGCTTTATTCGACCACCAAAAACTGCAAAACTACATCATAGAGAGATGCTCAATGTGAAGGAACTCAGCACTGACAATCACAAAAACTGGAACTTATCAGTGACAAATACTGTGCCTAAATCTTTGCTCAGTGATTTAAATTCGTTACAGTTACCACTTATCCTTTGGTATGTATGGTGGATTGTTTCTGGGATTCCCACAGATAACAAACTCTTCACATGCTCAGTCCTTTATACAAAGAGACATGGTATTTGAATATAGACCATGTAATCCTCTCATATAGTTCAGATTGTCTGTAGATTACTCATAAGAGTTGTTATAATATAAAAATTATATAAATAACATATCATATTTTAGAAATAATGTTAATAAGTGTTCATACATGTTTAGTATATATGCAACTAAAAATGTTTTGACTTAATTGTGAGTTGAATCAATAGAATCCATAGAACCTGCCACCACCTAGGAGTCATTTAAATTTTGGACAAATATGTTTTATGTTTTTTTTTTTTTTTTTTTTAGTTTTTCGAGGCAGGGTTTCTCTGTGTAGCTTTGCACCTTTCCTGGAACTCACTTGGTAGCCCAGGCTGGTCTCGAACTCACAGAGATCCGCCTGCCTCTGCCTCCTGAGTGCTGGGATTAAAGGCATGCACCACTACCGCCTGGCTGGACAAATATGTTTTAAATGAAGACATCTCCTCCCTTTTTCACAGGTGGAGAAATTGGTGATGGATTACTTGTCCAAGATCATATATTTATAAGAAACACTTTGAGAAATTCTTCTTGATGGCAGAGCTCACATAATTTTTAGAAATTTTACTTAAATATTTTCTATACAATATCATTTGATCATATTCTTTCCTCTCCCCCCAAGTCTTTCCAGATCATTTCTAAACCCTCACCCACTTCATCCTCTCTCTTTCTATAAAAAAGAAGAAAAGACAAGAAAAATAACAACAAAAATGGAAATCAAAACAGACCAGCAAACTAAAAAGAAAATGAAAATCAACTAGACAAAAACTACAGGAATAGAGCAAAATAAGGAGCACACAAACAAAAAAAGAGTCCATTTTGGGTTGACCAACTACTCCTGGACATGGGGTCTACCCAGGAGTGTGGTTGATATACTTAGTGACATTCCATTTTGAGCAAATGAGTTTCCCTTTCTCCTCAGGCATCAACTGCTAATACCTTCTTTGGTAAGAGTGGACCACATGTCCACTTCATCTTCTCAGGGCTGATATTTTGTCCAGATTGGAAGTGTGAAGGTCTTGTGCATGCTGTGACAATCTCTGAGTGTGAGTTCTTATGTGTGTAAGAACTGTTGTGTCTGTCTGGATGTCTTGGAAATCATTCGCCACCTTTGGCTGCCTCTTTTATATGGATCCCCGAGTATCAAGGGGAGATGTTTGATAAAGAAATCCCATTTAAGATGGATTGCTCCTAAGTCTCTCACTGTCTTCACATTGTCCAATTGTGGATGTCCACTTTTTTAGAAGAAGCTCCTCTTCTTTGAGGTTGGAACAGCACTCTCATCTATGAGTATGGCAGTATGACATTCGGAGTCATTTTATTGCCATGTCCCTTAGCACAGTGGCTCTCAAGTTTCCTAATGCTGTAACCCTTTAATACAGTGCCTCATGTTGTGGTGACCCCCAACCATAAAATCATTTCTTTGCTACTTCATAACTGTAATTTTGCTACTGTTATGAATCATAATTTAAATATCCCATACACAGGATATCTGATATGTGGCCACCAAAGGGATTGCAACTCACAAGTAGAGAGCCATTGCTAGCAGAATCATAGTAGTAGGTTTTCCCCTAGGCCCATGACCTATCTAGTCTCAGGTTCTTGTCCACTTTAACAGTGTCAGCTATGGGATCTATTTCATGGAATGGGCCTTAAATTCAATAAAAAAGTGGTTGGCAACTTCTATAGCATTTGTGTCTCTCTCTATATGTGTAGAATTTCTAATGACTACATCGGGGACCAGTTGCTCTAGTCTCCCAAGCTGTCAGAATTTCAGTGGAAAATTGAAATAGGTACAGACAAATCATGGAGTTACATCACCCTGCTCTTCTGATTTATGTTTCCTATGGTGACCACTCCAGATTTATGAAGGGGTAGCATTATGGTAGTTGGCACAGTCACAAAAGTTCAAATGAGATACCATGTGAGAAGTTCTTATCACCATGATGATTTTAGGGCCCTTGCCATATTCTTTGACTACAATTATAATTATAATGCTGCTAAAAGAAACTAAAATTTTACAGCTGATTTGGAAAGTCCCATGAATGGTGGCAAAATAAAAATTTTATGAAGCATTATGTTGCCTGTATCTAAGATGCTTTATGTCACAAAGACTTTTTCCTTTCCCATATTAAAAATCATTTTCAGCTCCACAGCAAGGTAAGAAATCTTCCAGTTTAAAGGAGAGAAGCAGTAGCAGGGTGGGAGCCAGCCATGCCTCAGCAGACTGTAAGAAAAGTCAGATGAATCTGTGGGGAAAGGTAAAGAGATGGTAGGAAGATGCCTCAGAGAAATGCTTTTATTAACTGTTTTGAAAAAATGTGAAAGAAAATTTTTCTGATCAGGGTTAGATTGAGTCATTACAGACTTCAGGGAAGCTATTTACATATACAGCCTGGTGGGCAACCTTACAGGCTCATAGTAGAAGAAATGGGAGGGAGGCAAACAAAGGAATCTCAACATGCTCCTCAATATAGAGTTCCAACATAGCTCTCTTCCCAAAGCTGGGGAAAGGGCCTCAAATTCCTGCTGCTTATTTTCAATCAGAAGCCAACTAGATGATGTACCAGAAAGAATCCCAAAGGGATGATGGTTGTTTTCTCTCATTATATGGTTTTACACCCCCCCATTCCTATAATGTAAAACAAATGTTCACAAAATACTATATAAAACATTCTTGTGTTCAAGAGTTAGAATATGGCTGTGCTCTATCCTGGCTTTAGGAGAGGATCTTCTTAGTTGTTTCATTTTCCTTTGGGGTTTTGGTGAGAGGAAAAGAACCTCAACTATATGATTTTTTAGAAAGTTTACGCAACTTTACAGTCATAGTCAAAATATTTTATTGTGGAATTCTCAAATATCCTTGGTGTTATTTATCCCTCATATCTTCCTCTTGTTCTGTATTATCCTCCCTCCTCATTTAACATCTTCCTTTTCTCCCATTTCCCCCTTCATATCACCATGTTCAGCTCTTCTCTTCTCTAAAGCTCCCCTACTATGGGTTCTTTCACATATAATAGATATAAGTACATGTGTATACCTATGTTTATGTAGTTTAACCAAAGTTATACCACTTAGGGAGAAAATGATCCCCATCAAGAACCATAGACTATTTAATAACAACCATAACACCACACATAAGAAAGCACCTTTTCAATTATTGCTCAAGGAGTCCAAGATATTCTGCAAACAATAAGGCTTTTGCAATTCCCATTGGTTACTTCACAGAACCCGAAGATAAAATGCTATTGCTGAAAAACACTATGCACTTCATACACAGAACTTAGAGGAACCAGGATGCCTCCCCAAAGACCATCTTTTATAATACCAGAAAGTGCTATACAAGCTACCAAGGGAGGAAGGCAATCAACAATACTACCCAGCTGTGAGGCCTATGAACCACAACAGTGATCATCATGGCAAGAGATCACTAAAGGTGTAATAGTGGCACTTAAAGCTCAGAGTGTGTCAAAAGTCTTTTCTGCATCTCATCAGATGATCATTCAGTTTTCGCCTTTCAGGGTTTTTCTTTTTTTTAATATGGTGGATTACATTTATCAATTTATGTATGTTGAACCATCCTGCATCTCTAGGATGAAGTCTGCTTGATCATGGTGGATGATCTATTTAATGTGTTATTGGATTCAGTTTGCAAGTCTTTTATTGTCTGTATTTGTTTCTATGTTCATAAGGAAAATTGGTCTGTAATTCTCTTTCTTTGCTGGATCCTTATGTGGTTTGGGTATAAGGGTTACTGTAGCCTCATAAAATGAATTGAGAAATGTTTCTTCTATTTCTATTTAGTACAATAATTTGAGTAGTACTGCCATTAATTCTTTAAAGTCTGATAGAATTCTATGCTAAAACCGTCTGTCCTTGGGCTTTTTTTTTAATTGGTTGGGAGATTTTTAGCGACTGTTTCTGTTTCATTAAGGCTTATAGGTCGGTTTAGATTGCTTCTCTGATCTTGATTCAACTTTAGTAAGTGGTATGTACTGAGAACATATCCATTCTTTCAGATCTTCCAGTTTGGTGGAGTACAGGCTTTTAAAGTTTGCCTTTATGGTTGTCTGGATTTCCTCAGTGTCTGTTGTTATGTCCCTCTGCTCATTTCTAATTTTGTTAATTTGGATATTGTCTCTCCACCTTTCAGCTAATTTGGATAAGGGATTTGTCAATATTATTGATGTTCTCAAAGAACCAACTTTTTGTTTCATTGATTCTTTATATTGATTTTTGCTTGTGTGTTTGGTGTTTCTTTCCACAGTTGTTTATTCTCTCTGCTTCCTGTCTGCCCTGAGGTGCACTGGCTTCCTCCACCACAAGCTCTCTGCTATGTCATGATGGTCAGCCTTGACTCAGGTTCACAGCGATGGGACCAAATAATCCTGGACTGGAAGCTCTAAAACCCAGATGCCAAAAGAAATCTTTATCCCTTTATGTTGCCTTCCTCGGGCATTTTGTCACAGCAATGAAACCCAGTGCTGCAGTTGATTGTCCAGGCTCTATCAGAGCTCTACAATGTTCTGCAGTGACTCCTGAGTGCCTTCTTCCTGCTCCTCAACCTTTCACGGGTATTAGATAAGTTTTATGTTCAAGGGGCTATGCTAATGTCTCACTGAACAGATGTACCCAGTCCATAGCACTGTTGTTCAAGTGGTATCTATCTATCTATCTATCTATCTATCTATCTATCTATCTATCTATCTATCTATGTGTGTGTGTGTGTGTGTGTGTATGCGTGCGTGTGTTTGTGCGTGTGTTTGTGCATGCGTGCGCATGTGTGTGTGTGTGTGTGTGTGTGTGTGTGTGTGTGTGTGTATTATGAGAGTCATGGAGAAAAAGGTGATAAGAAACTGCTGGAATAATGCTGAAATGGATTATCCTTTAGAACATACCAGTGAAGAGCCAGCTTGGACAGTGGAGTCTGTAAAACTATATTGCCACCTTTTGGTATGTAAAAAGTCAATGATGAGTATATGATTCTGTGCTGCCGTGGCTATCTGGTTGAGTCTTCAAAATAGCCAACAGACGTTGGAATAATCTTTCTTCTTTGTGTTCACTGACCCATTTGGATAATTTCAGATTCCTCTTTGCACAGTTTTAGTTCCTATGGTCCAAGAATTCTTGTTCTCAGAGGAAAAAAAAAAATTCTTCTAATTTGAGAAACAGTAAGATTCCCATTGAATTGTAAGCTTGATTGTTGTTTGAAGATTTCTCATGATAAGAGATAATCAGGCAAGAAAGAAAATCAACCTCAAACAGTAATTATCTCTGATAATCAGGATATGGTCTGGACAGCATTATATAATATAGAGGGGAATATGCTTTTTTCAATGTATTTCTTGAGACTTTTCAGAAAACCCCCTTTCTGATATTCATAGTCAATAGATATAAGCAGCAGCTGTAGTAGAAGAAGGTAAGATGATCATGGATAAAGGTCCACATCATTGTATCCTTGCACATTATGACATCTAGACCAATAGAGAGCTAAGTAAGAGTGAGTTTAATCTAAGATGGACTGTGGTGATATTTTTGTGCTCTCACAAATAAAGCTTGCCTGGAGATCAGAGTGAGGAGATAGCCACTAGAGACCAGGCAATTGTGGCATACCCCTTTAATCTCAGCATTTGGGAGGAGGAAACAGGAAGTGATATGGCTGAGTAGGAGAGAGGAAGTGAAAAGGTGGGGTGGAGACAGGAGCTTGGCCCTTTGAGACTGAGGATTTAGTAGAGGTAAGAAGTCTCACGGTGTTGGGGATTTAGCTCAGTGGTAGAGCACTTGCCTAGCAAGCACAAGGCCCTGGGTTTGGTCCTCTGCTCAAAAAAAAAATGTCTCTCTAGTGGCTGACTCCTTTACTGATCTTTCAGCATTTATCCCGATATCTGGATCCAGGTTTTTATTATGAAGACCAATTAGGATTCATGCTACAATGGACAGTAAAGCAAAACAAAGATGAGTATTTGTGACCTCAAGAACCAACACACAAATATTTCTTCTAATTAACCTTCTACTTCTGATATTTTACATTGAATAAGGTATATCAGTCTTGGAGCAGTTGTATGATACATAAGGTAAATTTAATATATAAACTAAGTGGGTCAAAGAAGGTTAATTGGTGAGTTGGAATACTGGAGTGAATACTAAGATTAGTGGTCTAAAGCTCTCTCTTTATAGGCAACCATTTCCCAGCCTGGCTGGACCTTTCATGATAAGAGGGGACATTCTCTTTAGGAATCTATCTTGGCTAGAGGAAGCTGCCATTCCTGTGCTTATTTCTCTTTTAATGAGCAACATTAAATAAGTAGGAGGAGGAGGGAAAGGAGAAGAAGGAGGAGGAGAAAGAAGAAGATGGAGAAGGAGAAGGAGGAGGAGAAAGGAGAAGGAGAAGAAGAAGAAGAGGAAGAGGAAGAGAAGGAAGAGGAGGAGGAGGAAGAAGAAGGGGAAGAAGGATGATGATGATGAGGAGGAGGAGGAGAAAGAAGAGAAGGAGAAGGAGAAGGAGAAGGAGAAGGAGAAGGAGAAAGAAGAAGAAGAAGAAGAAGAAGAAGAAGAAGAAGAAGAAGAAGAAG